>CM032640.1:23764583-23946067 GCA_019097785.1 Fraxinus excelsior | reverse complement strand
CCATGATTTTGCAGATGCAATAGCAAGGAAAATTCTCACAGTAACCAATTTTGCTACTGGTGAAAAGGATTCGAAGTAGTCCACCCCTTCCATTTGGTCATATCCCTTTGCTACTAATCGTGCCTTGAACCTATCAACCGTTCCATCTGGTTTAAGCTTGAGTTTATACACCCATTTAGAACCTATGGCTTTCTTTCCAGCAGGTAACCAAGTTAATTCCCAAGTATCATTTTCCTCCAATGCTTTTAACTCATTGTTCATGGCTTGCACCCAATTATGATTTTTACAGGCTTGATGATATGTATGTGGTTCTTGAATATTAGACACATTAGCCAAAAATGAGACATATGCATGATGTAAGCAAGGTGAAACAGAGTATGGAAAGGTGTTGGGAGTATGATATGAACTAAAGTTGGTGGTAACAGAACCTGTTTGAACATTAGCAATTGGATTTACTGAATGGTCATTAACATTAGTGATATAGTCATTCATCCAGATGGGTTTAACTCTCATTCTGCTGCTATGTCTAGCCCCCTGCACATTGACTGATTCGGGATTGGGAGACTCAGAAAAAGGAACCTGAATGAGGGGCACAACATCATGATCAGAATTGGGGGAATTAGGTCTATGATTCTCAGAAATAGTATCTGTTATGGAGTCTGGAAAAAAATCAGAATTACTCTGATCAGAACTGGGGGAATTTGTGGATAATGTAGTGGGTGTTATGGATGAATCTGCTAGAGTGGATTCAACAGGCAATGGGGTTTCAATGACTGGCTGGTCCTTGAGTTGAAAAGGAAAATTGTTCTCAAAAAATACAACATCCCTAGAAACATGAACTTGTTTGGTGGAAACATCATATACTTTGTAAGCCTTTTGTCCTGGACTAAAACCAATAAAAACACATTTATGAGCCCTTGACTCAAACTTATCTTTATGAGGTTTGGTATTTGTGATATAGCAAAGACAGCCAAAGGTTCTCAAGGAAGTTAGGTCAGGTTTGATACCATATAGGATTTCAAACGGAGTCTGCCATTTCAAAGTGGAACTAGGAATCCTATTTATGATATAGGTAGACATAAGAATGGAATATGACCAAAGATGTTTAGGTAAATTAGCTTGAAACATGAGTGATCTGGCCATATCTAACAAATGTCTATGTTTCCTTTCAACCACTCCATTTTGCTGTGGAGTGTAAACACATGATTTTTGATGCAAAACACCAAAGGCCTGAAATAAGGCCTGACATTCATGGCTGGTAAATTCACTGCCATTATCAGTCCTCACAGTTTTGACACCCTTTTCAAATTGAGTCTTAATCATGGTAAAAAATGATTCGAGAGTTTTAACCGTCTGAGACTTTTGGATTAGCATAAAAGTCCATGTGGCTCTTGAAAAATCGTCTACAATAGTTAGCATGTAGGGAGTACCAGTAGGTGTGTACTGTCTATCAGGGCCCCAGATATCGATGTGTAAGAGATCAAAGATAGAACTGGTATGAGTCTGGGAAGTTTGAAAAGATAATCTACTCTGTTTAGCTTTGTGGCAAATATCACATGGCTGTAAAGTGTTGATGGCTGAAGTGTTGCACAATTGACTAAGGAAATCTAGGTGTTGCAAACATTGATAAGAAGCATGACCCAATCTATTATGCCAATCAACAATAGAAATAGAAGAGGTTTTATTGACATGAAACATTTCACTATCACGTTTCAGTTTCCCATCAAACAGTTGTTTAGAAAGACTTCCTACTCTATTACAATTTCCTATCATTTCTTCCAGAAAACTATTGTCATCCAATGTATATAACTTCCCATTCAGTTTTCCAATTGCTAGTGTCCTCTCATCCTTCAGGTCCTGTATGGAGCAATGAGTAGGATAAAAGATAAAATTAACTCCAGCAGTTTGAGCTAACTTTGGGACAGATAGAAGGTTAAATTTGAATGTGGGAATGTGCAAAACATTGGTTAGAGTCAGTCTTTGATTTATAATGATGGTTCCAGTGTGTCTGACATGCTTAATGGAGCCATCAGGTAAGCAGACTGCAGTGGATTGTGTAACAGGTTTAACATTGATCATTTTGTTAATGTCTTTGCATATGTGATTTGAGGCACCGGTGTCAATTATCCAAGTTCCACATCCAAAATCATCAAGTGATGTAAAAGCCATGTGTTGAGAGCATATACCTGAATAATCATTGAGGTGTGCGAAATTAATCTGATTTCCATTATCAATTAGCATTTTTCCTCTGAGCATTTTCTTCAATTCCTACTGCACAATGTCTGTGATATTACCAGTTGATGCTTCACTCTGTTGAGTTATCACAGCTCCATTTCCTTCAAGATCAAGTGGTGAATCACTCATATTCATCACATTGTTTGCCATAGCTCTGCCTCCAAATTCCTTAACTCTTTGTTCTTTTAGTCCCTTGTACCAATCCGGATAGCCAATCAGCTTGAAGCAACCTTCCTTTGAATGACCATTGGCATGGCAATGTTCACAGAATGACATTTCCCTGTCAAAGTTATTAAACCTTTTATTGCTTCCTCTTCCATAGGTAGTATTACCTCTTCCAGTATTAGATCTACCAATCCATCCTCCTCTTCCTCTGAAATATCCACTACTTCTATGATTATTTGCTGATGCCATCATAGCTATATTATCAGTGGCTTCTGGGTAAAGAACGTGTATCTCTCTTTGCTTTTCAACTCTTAAAACCATAGAGTAGGCTCTATTAACTGATGGCAAAGGTTCCATCACCAACAGCTGATTCCTTATATTATCATAAGTATCATTTAACCCCATTAGAAATTGCATAAGCTTATTGAATGAAGCAAGATCAGACACCTCCTTCGCAGCTCCACAAGAGCAGATTGGGATAGGCATCAGACATGCGATTTCGTCCCACAGTTTTTTTAGTTTGGTGAAGTATTTTTCGATCGATAATGATCCTTGAGTTGAGCTACTGATCTCTCTCTGCAATTGATAAAGTAACGGTCCATTGCATTCCCCATACCTTTCCTCTAATTCAATCCACAGATCTCTGGCCGAAGTCGTGTAAATGAATGCATCTACGATTTCCTTTGATATTGAATTCAATATCCAAGATCTAACCATACAGTCCACTCTAATCCATTGATCAAACTTTGAAGAGATTTCAGCTGGTTTCTCGCACTTTCCATCGATGAATCCCAATTTCAATTTCGCACCAAGTGCAATCTTAATCGATCGACTCCAACTTAGATAATTTTTACCTGTTAATGGTGAAGTAAGTAACATCATTCCTGGATGATCTGATCCTTGTAGATCCAATGGATCTCCATTGCTGTAATCCTTCTCGATTGCTTCCTGTTCTGTGGGTAATTCTTGAGCTCGTTCACGAGCAATACCTGTGGCCATGATTGGTGAAGGATTATATGATTGAGCTCAGGATCTGGACTTCCCGTATCTCTGATACCATGTAGAATTCTGGAATCAGAATTCGATCAAATTTATTTCATTCAAATCTATCTCAACATTATGGAAGCAAAGGCTTTTATACAAGTATTTAACCAATAGAAACATGACACCTGGATAACTAACTAACTAACTAAAATTAACAATGAAAGACACGTGAATGAGAGGTAAGAGAAACTGATGCAAAGATATAATTCTTCAGAAATTAGATATTTTTATTGTTTCCTGGCAAACATTCTCTTTTAGCAGTATCAATTTTGTTGAAACTGTGAGTCTGATGAAAATTGCAGACAGATCAAGAATTCAAGCAAATTAAGTCTTGTTCTTAATCAATCTGGAGTCGGTTACATGAATCCTTAGTAACTGCAATTAGTCGTGTATTAGTTTTAATATTATCCACACTTTCTTCACCTTAAAGGGAGTAAGTGCCACCAACTCTTGTTTCTAGCGGTCGAACATACTAAGCCCAAAACACATTAATATTTTCATTTTCATTCTTCTACTTATTTTCAACCACACATTCTTCAATAAAATATATTTTTCATCACATCAATAACTTTTCCTACTTTTTCAATCACACATTCTTTATCAATCTACTATTCCAAAATATATTCTTCCAAAGTAATATGGCTCAAACAACTAATCTTATTTATCTAAGTTTTAGCACTTAGACGTTATGCTTATAGAGCACACATGAAATAATTCCACATCAACACATTTTATGTTAGTTGCACTGGGTGGGTGGGGGTGGGGTAGGGTGGGCATAGCATGTGTAGTTGGCACGTTTATTAAGCAATAGCTTATGCTTGAGGCACATGAAATATGCGTAGGTCAAAGCACAAAATTTGGCAGTGATTAAAGTTGGACCAACTCATATAGCATTTTTATACTTGTACATGCAAAAAGGTCATCTACTTGAATAAAAATGATATTTAGGGGTTGTTTGAAAAAAAGTTTTTGATAAAAAAACTAATCAAATTTTGATATTGATTAAATTTGTGATTAAAAAATTGATAAAAGTTGCGTGTCCCATAAAATGTGATTAAAATTGAACTCGATCGTTGCAAATTTATTGAATAATATTCCGAAGATTAACAAATTCTATATATAGAAAATAATCTAACAAAAAAAATAAAATATCTCAAACTTCTTTTGGGTACATACAATATGTTTCATTCTTGATGCAAAGGAACAATCTTTCATAAGCCAAAGCCATCTTTCTTGCTGTAAACATGGAAGCTGCATATTCTCTACATGTTTTTCCTCTCAGCAATAGCCTATTTGAGCCTTCAGACACAACCAGTTCCAATGCCTCTGACAGTGATTCGACATTAGGCGAAAACATGAAACCAAATTCATCCTTAACCACAATTGTCCCTTTAATACTAGGAAATCTTGATGCCATAACTGGTTTTCCACTCATCATAGCCTCCATAAGTGTAAGATCAAGCCCTTGAGGCCTAAGCGTCGGATTAACAAAAATGTCGATTGCATTGTAGAAAGTACGCAATTTGGATGGACTCATCGATCCAAGAACAATGGATTGAGGCCCTAAATCTTTGTACCTTTGTTGCCATGGACCGGAACCTGCCACGATTAGGTAGACATTGGGGTATTTTAGCTTGAGCTTCGAAAAGGCCTCGTGTAAAAGGGAATGGCCTTTGTCCTTCACCAGTCTTCCAGCAACGCCTAGAACTATACTAGCATTTTGGGGGATACCAATTTTGGATCTAAATTCTTGTCCCAATCTTATATCTTCGCGAAAATCATCCTCATCGACTCCATTGATGATTACATGGACACGTCGATGGGGGATTTGGTAGACGTCCCTTAGCATTTCGCCACAACTGTCACTTATAGCCACATGATTTGCATAATTTCTAAAAAATCGAATTTCGTTTAAGACTTTTGGGATTACTCCTTGTAGGCTGTTGTTGAATGTAGGTGACATGGGCTCATTAGGCCGGCGTGCCAAGTCTTGGTAGATACTCGATTGCACACTCTCTAGCGCAATCCCGTGCCATGAAACAGCAAGGTTAGATAGATTTCGAGCCAACCAGAATGGGAGTGCAACGCTTTCTGAATGGATTACATCAAAAGGTTCGCGTTTGTTTTCTTCTTGAAATTGTTCCCATGCCTTGTTGTATCTCCATTTCCCAGGTTCTCCCTCATGCCAATGTATAATAGGTGATGATACATGACTTCTTTTAGTACGAATTTCTTCCTGAGATTTGGTATCATCAAGAGGGGGTGAAGTGAAGACATGCACTAGATGTCCCTGTCGTGCTAGAGCGGAGTGCAGTGTATGCGCGTGGCGTTCCATGCCACCAGGGGTGGTGCTACTAGGCCATTTCCGAGAGAAGACCGCGATTTTTAGACTCCTTAACGCTGGCTCTTCGTCGAAGAATTTAAGATGATTCCACGTGAATTCTGCATCCCGAAGATCTCCTGACCATGCCTTATTGTTAGACGAAAACGTCGTACAAATCGAAGTTGATGGGGTATGAAGGAAAAGTAGAGCTGGAATTGTGAACACAACAATGAAGAAAAGGGTAATGGCAAGGTTGGATTTAAGGTTGAATAATGGTTTCTTGGCTGCTTGTTCATAGCCATACTTTCTTGGATGTTTGGTGTGAAATGGTGTGCAAATTGGTTATTTTTTGAGTTTATTTCCATTAGATGAAAAAGAAAAAAGAAAGATCATAGTTGAAAAGTTAAGGGAAGTGTAAGGCTTTTTTCGTGGGGAAGTTAGGCACACATTTAAGCAAAGTGTTTAGGCAGGAAAATTGGATTTGAGTTTATATTTTTTGCTTCTTATGTGAAAAAGTGCAGCCCCCACACTTCATATTCTTAGATACTAAAAAATTATATTTAGTCTCTAGATATAGTTAAAAAAAATCACATTTTTAGTATTTTTTGACAAAAATGTGATTAAAAATTTGATAAAAATTGTTGGTCCTATAAAATATATGATTGAAAATTACTTTAAAAAAAAGAATTTTAAAAATTGGGACAGTATACTTTAATTTTTTTTTTTTTTTTTTGTCATGTAAACTTGGTTTTATTTAATAAGGAGATCTTTTATATAATTTGGGACAATTGAGTACAGGGGTGGACACAGGGTGGGTCCTTGGGGGCACGTGCACCCACCCAACTTTTCAGTTTTTTTTTATATCGATTGAAATTGAAATTTTAATCTAAATCAAAGTTAATAATTAATTTTAATAACATATTTCATGGAATACATTAATGTTTTAACTTTTATCAAAATTTACTAAAAAACTGATTTTAATTTCCACCAAATAGGGGCAAAATCACAATAAATTTGAATTTCGATAACATGCTAATTTAAAAAATTCTCCAACGATTGTATGCTAACCGAATCTACAAATTGTTTATGTCATTTCAAGGCTTATTTCGAGAACTATATTATGGGCATATCAAATAATCCAAATAGATATCGAAAATAGTTAAAAATACGTTAAACGTGAGTCTTAAAGAAAAACGTATAACTCACATTTTTTTTTTCAAAAAAATTCAATTATTTCATTAACTTTTACTATTTTTACGATGTAAACTTTTCAATGTAATTTTCATCATTTTATTAGGAAATTTTATATGGAATATGACATCAAAAATTTTCAAAATTTTACATCCGAAAAAGTCATATCCCATGTAAATTTTCGGATGGAAAATTATACGGTATGATTTTTTTTGGACGTAAATTTTCGAGTGTAAAATTTTTCCCAACTCTTTTCCAAGTTCGATTGTGCCCCCCTAACTTATATATTCTACGTCCGCCCCTGATTGAGTAGATAAAAAAAATTTATATGGTCAACATTTTGGCTATAAATATTAGGTGAAATTCCAATATTTAGTCTAGGCTTGATTAAGATTGACTCGTTACCTTAAAAATTTCCAAAAAGTCAAATCGTTATTGTTGTCAAAGTTGACGCATGCACTTCAATGTGCAATTTTGACCAATGCAAGTTGCCACTAACTGTTCAGGCAGGTTTTAAGAATTTTGTGATGTAAGTAATTGATTTTAAGGCAATTTTTTTTTAATTCTGCCATTGTTCTCCATTATGGAATTGATGATCAACCAAGTTTCATTGGTCGTAAATCGATCTACAGTTAATTGATTGATCGTAGATTTGAATCCTATTTTAATGTATATATCTAAACTTGTGTTCCGTATAAGTTTGTAGGGGTAGACCTTTATATAACAATAAAGTCCCCTTCTAAGCAAGCCTATTGGCTCTTCGGTTTGTTGGCTCATCTTGGCCTCTTGCTCATAATAACTAGTAGCGGAGGAAGGTGGGACCAATGGGGTCCTTGATCCCACTGAAATTTGAGAAAAAAAAATTATATGATTTTTATTTTTTATAGTATTGGATTTTGTATTAGAAATAATTTCAATAGTTAAATTAGGCTTACCTTAGGTTTGAATTCTAGTTCCGCCACTGATAATAACACTCCTATTGTGGAGTGTCATTTGACTTGAAATTATAGTCCTATTGCGCTGAAGTGGGGGCCCAAGAATTTTACACCCGACGAAATAAAAATGTCATGTAGATATAGTCCATCTACAAACAAGATCACGCCAGTCTAGTGCTCATTTCGAATCATCTCAAAATCAAATCATACCAATATGTTACAGTACGTTTTACACCTCCAATTGTACATTACTAGCACGACTCGGTTTACATCACATAATAATATTATTATACGTATCATGGTTATTTGCTCCTATCATTAGGACTAGCAGCAACAACGGATTTCTTACACGCAAATCCACTCTCCTTTCTCCCTTTGGCATTTAGGTGATGCGGGCCACTGGCCCGAAGTAACAGCCATATCCCTCAAATGCTGCAGGCTTTCAAGATTCTCTAATTGCTGGCATTTTGGGTCTGTCTCTTGGTTGTAGACTCACACACTGTAATGCCAAAAGAGCCATTTCCTTGGCACCCTTTACAGAATACTGACCATCAAGTCCACTATATACCGCACCCTTCGGGTGCTGGTCAAGTAGGGTTTGGCCCAATCCACCAGGTTTTGCTCGTTTTTGGGCCTTGTTTTATCCATTGCTCTTCTCCCTGTCACTAGTTCGATGAGGATGACTCCGAAACTATAGATGTCACTCTTTGTGGTAAGATGACCTGCATTATACGACAAAATAGATTTAACCATTAGACAGGATTCAGGAATTATTTAAAAAAATTATAAAAACTAATTCAATTCAATATTGTAAAAGAATTACATTTTATAGTTTCAAATTGAAAATGAACGAATTCTCTAGATTTCGGGCTTAGTCGAGGTTGGATGACCAAAGGCCGAATCAACACACTTTTGTCTAACTAATTTCTTACATGTATTTGTGTTGTGGTGTAATCCAAATTCCATGTGATTTGGGTTTTGGTTGATTGGAAGAAGTCTAAAGTACTTGTGTTTCTAGAGTCCTAAGTTATGGAAATCAAATTTCAATAATAATTAGGAGTTTAGCTTGAACAAGGACTCTTGGATGTCAAAAAAGACTTAGCGCCTAGGCGCTACCATCACGACGCCTATGCACCAAGAATTGAAGCAATAAGAAAAGGGAGGTAGGGACCTGGCGCTTGAGCGCTAGGCATAGCACCCGAGCGCTGCAATGTATCGCCTATTATGCAACGCCTAGCGCCCAAGAGCTACAAAGGTAGCACCCAGGCCTATCTAATGTTCGCGATTTTTTCAGATTTAGGGTTTCTTCTCCATCTTGGATTCCAATAAGAGAGTTTATATAGGGAAAATTAGGTCTAGTATGGCCTTAGAGCTATAAAATTGATTAATGCACCTGACCTTTTAACTTTTTCTTTGTACGTATTAATTACCGTAAAACAAAGAAAGATATTTTAGCCTCAGTTCAAAAGACTTCTCTTTCAAGCTCTCCTTCACTATCTCAATTCTTCGACTCTCACTGTCTTCCCCTTCCTCGGACTCCCCTCCGCAGCTTACTCACCAATATTGTTACCATATTTCTACACCTATCGGCCATCTCCTACTTGGATCTATCGGCGATTACCAAGCTAACACGGATCTATTGGGCTTTTCGGGCCGCCTCCACGGATTTCATCTGGGTATTTCCGAGTTCATTGTCATGGCTGCCGACACTGAGCCTCTTGAGATCCCTTTTCACCTTCCACTTCTCGCTGAGGATAAGGTAATTCTTTAATGATAAATATTGGTTTTGATAGTATGTGTGCCATGGGATTGTTGAAAACCAATGAGTCCTGTTATTAGATAAAAACTTGATGGAATTGCTTGGAACCAGAGTACGAAACATTCAAAGGAAGAAAATTTCATTCTGTGTAATAATATATGCATTAGAATATAGTATCAAGATGGAGTAAGAATTGGTATGAACAGTGCTTAAGAATAAGGCTTGAAGAAATTGATAAGGTATATGCTGTAGTTGTACGACAGTTTGTGTTTTGTTATTAGAATATTATGACCTTGGGATGTTAGATTTGCTAAAATATGGAACTACTCATTGATTAATGAGAAATAGCAGAATTATTACAATAGTTAGGATTGAATTAGTTTGATATATGAAAAAAGAAAAAAAGAAAAAAAAAAGGAAAGTAGAATGTTTAAAACAAAAGTGATTTGTGATTCTGAGTTTCCATAATTGTGCTAAAAAGGGGAAAATTGGTTGAAAGGAAAATCGTTTAGGTAGTCTGAAGATGAGAGTTGAATGCCTGACTTTTGTCAAAATTATAACTCTAATCAAAATTCATTTCCCTACTATGATATTGGTGTCTTAGTTATTCAATATTATTTGTCACATTTTTTAATATTTATCACTTTTGAATTGTTGTTACTTTTTTTGACCGTCTAACACTGTTTTTCAACTTTTGTCTGTCACTTTGTTTTTGAATTTGTGCCAATTTTTCGAATTGTCACTTTTTAAAATTATCTGTTACTTTTTTTTGCCTGTGATGTCTTTTTTTTTGTCACTTTTTTTTTTTTGAATTTGTGTCACCTTTTGAGTTGATGTCACATTTTTTTAATTTTTGCTATTTGTGAACAACGAAGTTGTATTTGTGTTTTGTGACGAATAAACTTGGGTGTTGTGCTCTGTCTTTTTAGAAGAATCCATTTTATGTTCATGATGAATGTGCTCTTTTTTTGACGGTATGGCTATTCGTGAAAAATGTAGTTTCTACATTGTTATTTTTCTCCATTCCATAGCAACTAGATGGTAGAGCCATTTTGATATTGTTTCCCTTCAAAATTGTAGTAGATTAGTTTGTTCAATGTTGGAAAAAAGGGATAGCATACACTTTGGTCACAATTGGACATAATACCTCTCTATTAAGCATTTTGACATGAAAATATGAAGACATTGTTGTCACTTTTTATGGATTTTGTTAACGGTTTTGATTTTTTGTTATTTTTTTTTTTGAATTTTTGTCACTTTTCTCTATAGATGATGTATGACCAAGAGATTTAGATGGACGGTTGAAACAATTGTGAGTGAAGCTATTGAAACTTTGGAGTTTCATGCAATCAAAAGGCTCAACTATGTCTTCTTGATTGCAGAAAAATTATGGAATTATGATTGTGGCACTTGCTTAAAATAGAGGAATACTTCAAATTCTTAACTCATATGAGAAATAGTCGATGTCCCTTGACGTGTCAACACACAAGAACTATCCATTTGGTGCAAGGTCACCAAAGTTGTTGCTAAGAAGGGTGCCAACTACCAATGTCAAGGCTTCAATTGATCTTCGATTGTAAATTTGGTATAAATGTTTAGTTGTGACAATGGACTTTGTTTGTAGATACTTAACATGATAGATGTCATTTGTATTACCACAACTATGGTATGTAATGATGTGCCAGATCTTTCGTCTCGAGATGTTTTTCTAAGGGTTTTTGTTGCATGGAACAGAATCTATGGCTTTATACTGAAACTCATTTATTATAGTAACACATCTAGTTGTCAAGGTCAAGATTTATATTATTTGTACATGTTCAAAGCTATTGCAAGTTGAAGCATGATTTAGCTAAACTTTAAAAATAACTCTCAAGTAACCTTTTCTTCCTGAACTTTATTGATCAAGGTTCTTCTTGTTCACTTGTTTCAATAATAAATTAGTTGTTACTTTTATATTAAATAACTTTAGTGATGACTACTGGTGTTTTGTCATTTTTTTTGCATGCTTGCAGTTTTTTTAACTCTTTGTCACTTTTCTGAACGTTTGTTACGTTTTTTGAATTCACATCACTTTTTTAGTATTTGCCACTATTTTCTATCACATTTTTTATTGTTTGTTACTTTTTATTTAATTCCTGTCACTTTTTTAGTGACAAATATCACTTTGTAATAAAAGTGACATTGTATTTGAATTCATGTTACCTTTTTTTGAGTTTGTGTCACTTTTTTTTTGTTTGTATCACTTTTTTTTTTTAATTTTGTCACTTTTTTTTTGAGTTTGTTCCACTTTTTACTAAAAAAATAAAAAAGTTACAATTTTTATAAAAAAAGTGACATTGTGTCACTTTTTCATTTTACATAGTATTTTTTACTTCCTAAAAACCTTTCATATGATTTTTCAAAACATCTTTAATTTTAAGGGTATTTTTGTAAGTACTCCATTTATATATATTTTTTCACATTGTATCTCCGTATTGTAACATTCATATTATATTCTCTATACATTCAACAACATATTGAGAGATTGAGAGTTTAGATTTCAATTGGGATTATTGAAATCTTGATATTGTAAATTATAGTGGATTATTCTCCTCTGCCCATGATTTTTTCCCGAATTGGATTTTCAAGTAAATTCTTGTGTTCTAATTTTCTTATTCATTATTTCATTATTACCATTATCTTGCGATCCATTTCATAAGAAGTGGTATCAGAGCTCGAGGTTGATTGTTCAGTATGGCGACAATGAAATATGACATTTTGTTATTGGATAGAAACACGAAATTTACATTATGGCAAGTAAAGATGCGAGCGGTGTTGGCGCAGATGAATTTCGAGGAAGCCTTGCTTGGGTTTGATAGAATGTCTGCTGGATGTAGGATGAAAGCGACGTAGGGATCGAAAAGCCCAATCTCAAATTCATCTACATTTCTTGAATCAAATTATTCACAATGTTCTTAAGGAGAAAAGTATCGCTACATTGTGGTTGAAGTTAGAGGAATTTTGCATGACAGAGAGCTTAACCAGCAAGCTACACTTGAAACAATACTTGTATTCTCACTGGATTTTTGAAGGTGCGTCATTAGATAATCATTCAACTATGTTTAAAGAAATCGTGTCTGATTTGGAGACATTGAAAATTAAGTATGACGAGGAGGAGTTGGTGTTGATGCTGTTGTGTTCCCTGCTGCCATCATATGTGACTTTTAGAAATACTATTCTCTATAGTCGGATACTCTTACCGTGAAAAAGGTTTATGATACTTTATTATTTAAGGAGAAGATGAGGCATCTTGTTGGAGGATCTGAAATCATGCGGAAGGCTTGATCATGCGCGAGAGAAATCAAAATAGGAATTTGGGCAGAAATATAAGAGGCAGATCCAAACCTAAACATGCTAAGAAGAATTTTTTTATGTTTAAAAAAAAAATCTTGTGTAAGTTTTTTTTACGTATTAGCCCGACTTGAAATTCGGTTCTCGATCCGTCCCTGCTTCGAAATGAAGGAAATGGTGCAACATTCTTGGAAAAATCAGACCTAGATGGCCTGCACCTGCTAAATTTCCTTCTAATTGCATGATCTTCCACAGAACAACAATTTGATGTGAAAGGAATCCATGGCTTTGATTTTGAGTCCTCCATGGAGAAAACACCATTTGACCCGAGCTCTTGGAAAATTTGAAGAAACCCTATACGAAGAATTAAGAATGGAATTAGCAAGAAATAAAAATGTGGTTTTTCTTATCGAAGACCCAAAGAATGAGGGAGGACATTACTGCTCCAACCACTCTACTAAATAGGGTATTTTTTTTCTAATCTTTAGCTATGTATTATTTTTGTTACTTGATTTGGCATTTGCGTAATGTCTTCATGCAGAAAAAGGTTCAACAAATGAACAAAGTATTTGGGGGCCAATAATGTCAGCCTCGGAGACTTTGCAAAACAATATCTTTTGCTTGGAACTTTAAGCAAACTTTGCAAGGGAGTTTAATCAATTTTAAAAATAAATTCATTATGCTACATAGATATAATGATTGGCATAATACCGCATGATAATTTATCATTGGATTGTTTAAATACAGTCTACATTTTCATCCAATCACATCTTATCAACACCTATTAAGTCAATCATTATATCACCTACTTCATGACAAAGTGGCATTATTCAAAATCATACTCCCTCCCCATCCCATAAAGGTAGATTTTCTTTTCTTTTCTTTTTCGTTTATCCCAAATTATAGGTCACTTTCTTTATCGAAAATATATTTGATTTTTTTTAGCTTTCTAATATATCCATATTTTATCTGTCTAGTTATCAACAAGTAAAAACTAAGTCATATTTTAACAATTATGTAATATGTGGTATATTAGAAAAAAAAATATAAGAATAATTTATATTTTCAACTTTATTAATTACATTTTTTTTTAATCTGTGTGAAATGAAAATAAATCTATTTTTATGGGATGGGAGAAGTACAATTTTTGGGGAAATCTAATTAATGCTCAAACTTATTTTTGTGTAACTGTAATAGTAAATGCCTGTGTGCCTCTTCTAAGAGTTTTGAAAGTAACTCTATTGTTGAAAAAATTAGATCACTTTAGTCACGAGGAGAGGAAGATGAACAATAATCTTATAGAAATTTTAAAAAGTTCCTTAATTTCACGTGAAAGAAAATCGCATGTCATCTACATTTCAAGATTCCATGAAGAGTTAAAAGGCCTTATTCTTCCTTGGTTCCAAACACAAAATCTCTCGTTTTATTGAACACCAAAAATCTTAAATTTAAAGATCAAATCAACTTCAATAGAGTAAAAGACATTGTTAGTCACCTAACTTACATTGTTATTTCATTTGATTACCGAACTTTTTCTGTTCGAAGTTCGTAACGTAATTTCATTTTTGTCTTAAGCATCCCATCTTGCCAAATTCACATATTATTGACATTGTCAACGAAAATGATGATGCAACATAGAAAATACATTTTTGGAAGAATCACGCTCAACTGCGCACCAAGATCTGGGCTCAGTATTGTTTTACACCACAAATCAACCAACCAAACACCTTCCCAAACAACCGTTTGCTCCAATGAGAATAGACCACAAAGAGCTTGAAGGTGGAAAGAGATTGACGCTTAAAAGTGTTAACCACAAAGGAAAAAGAAAGAAGAACAGATTGCCCAAGAGAAGGCACAACGCTAAGAGCACAAAGCCAAAAAAGGGAGTGAAACTGTTTTCGGCTGCTCACTCAAAATTCCACCCTAACCAATAGTAATGGGCAAGAGGTTAAATAGGTGTAGTTTAGGTATGGGTCTTAGGTCAAAAGATAGGGTCCAATATAAAATGTATAAGTGGACTAACAACCTTAAAGTCATACAAGTCTTTGGGTTGGGCCATGAGTATCACTAATATAATTAGACTGCTTCAAATGGTCAAAGTAGATTACGTGATAGGTTTGGCCAATTGTGGTGTCGAAACATATTCAATCATTTAGTCGAAGCCGATTGAATAAAGACAATACTTACATTATCGCCCAGAATTTATTGGGTATCAAAAACCGAATATAGATTAATTCGTTATTTTTATAATTTAGCTCTGCAATAATAACTATGCAAAAAATTGTATTGTCAGATAAGCCATGTCTTCAAATTTTGTATTCTTTGGAGTATTTAGTATATATGTCCAATCATGTATTCATTGCACATAACACACTATGACCTTGTAAATAGGTCTTGACCGCATGTGTGAAATTTGGGATGACTGTCACTTGTTGATAGGGTGACTCTGAACTTGAATAGATTTATTGAGTTAGACCTAAGCTCATGCATATATCCCCATATGAATTAAAAATTGATGTATGCTTATTATCTTAATGTTCTTCTTCGAGACTATTTGACTCGAGCAATTAAGTCCACGGGGTATCTCTATACCTGGTGCCTATGGTCAACTGATTTGGGTTAACCGACACCTTAGTTGCTCAATGAATTAGAACATGCACTTAAAATGAAAAAAAAAAAACATGATGACCCGAATAAAGTACTGATTAAAAAAATTGTATCATGCCAAGCGAGCTTTTGTATAGGTCCTAACGTATTTAAAAGTCTGACTTTCATAAGTAGAGAATAGATAGATTGATAGTGATTTTTGACGTGTCCCTTCTCACAAAATTAAGATTTGGAGTCTGATTTGCTTGGAATTAGTACATTACACACGTGAGTCACATATGCAACTTACTCCGGTTAAACCTGATCTCGGTGTGTGGGGCAACACTTATATTCTTAAGTTTTGCATATTTATGTTCAACTGTATTTTCTCATTGACCAACATGTTGAAGGGTGTACCATGTGTTTAAAAAAATCTAGTGGTGCTAAAATCGAAAGTTTTGAAAAATGTGCTATTTTAGTCAATTTTAGAAAACCGTGCTTTAAATTGGATTTTTCAAAATTCTGGTGCTATTTTGACATTTGAGCTTTCACTCGATTTTTGCTTGAATGTCGCTCGAGCGACCTTTTCAGTTTCTCTATCGCTCGAACTTTGCTTGAGCGATGGTCGCTTCTAAGGCTCGACACCAACTTCCATTTTCACTCATTTTTTGCCATTTTTTCTCTCAATTCTCAACCATTCTTCATCAAATTTGTGCAATCTCTTCCCCTTCAAGGCTTAGGAAACTAGTTGTGACTTCATTAACATCAACTTGATCACTCAATTCATCAAATCTTGAAGGTAAATCGTGAAAACCCTATGTTTGCCAGTTTTAGGGATTTTCTGATTTTGATGGATATTTGCCTCCATCTCTAACATGAATTCATATGTTTTGCATTTGTTAATGCTAGGAAATTGTTATTGCATCAATGTGCTACGAATTTAACATGTTTTTGATGATTTTAGCCATTGCTTGAATGTTCTTTATTGAACTTGGTATTTTTGGCTTATTTTGGTCGATTCTAATGGAAAATGGGATAGGTTTAGATACTGGGTGGCTTGGTTGTGATGCTAGGATGATGGATTGGCAATGGGTGCATTGGATTATGCATTGAATGTGTTGAATGTTTACTGCACGCCAAATGTTCGATAAAATATTTCATTGAAGTGCTCATGTGTTTTTTGGCTACACTTTTGCACATCACGAGTCTTAATTCATCCATGAACATACTTATGCACTCACATGTCAGTTTAGAGTTGGTTTGCATTGCATTTTAGTTTAGGTGCCATGACACTCACATTGCACATTCGTCCCTCCGTCACTGCACTATGCTCATGCACTATCTTATTTGACACGTTTGCATTATTGTGGGTACATGTACCACATGGTTGCATCATTTTGCATGCATGGGGCTAATTTGCATCATTTTGCGTGTCTGCTTCATTGTTGCGTCACTTCATGTATTTTCGTGCATTTGACTGCATGGCAGCTCGTGTGGTCTACATTCTCTTCTGTAGCATCTCTGACATGTTTGTTCTGCAACCATGTTCCAGATGCCGCCAAGAGAGCCAGGATCACCGCACAGCAATCTACTGGATCCACATCATACAATCGGGGGCGTTTTATTTCTTCTACCGGTTACGAGGTCTTTACTTCTCAGTTTTCTCATCGTCCTCTCCTCGTAGAGAATGAGGTTATACTAGCTTATCTATCTCCCGACATTGCTGCTATCTTTATTTCTCGGGGTTGGGATTCGTTGTTGACAGGGTTGGTTTCCCCTCTTGGTCTGTTGGTTCAGGAGTTCTTCGCGAACATCTATGAGGTCGCGATACTTCTTTTCGAGTCTTTCTTAGAGGTCTTACTCTTAGGCTTTCACTAGATGTCTTGGCTGAGTCTCTTCATATTCTTCGGGTTCTTCACCCTATATATCTTTATTTATCTGTTGAGATCGATCCATCTGATCTTGTGGTTTAATCCACTCTTTTTGATACCCCATTGGAAGGGGGTTCCACTGCGATTCGCACTGGATCGCTTCCTACCAAGTACCAGGTTTTGTTGGCATTTATGTGTTTGAACCTGTGGCCGATTGTACACACTTCCTACTTACCATCTCATAGGGCTCATTTTCTTTATGCCCTAGTTCACGGTGACTTGAGTGACCTTCCCACTTTTCTGTGCCAGCATATTCTTCGCACTTAACGAGTCCGTGGCTGTAGGATAGGTTTGTCCTGCGCTTGTCTCATTCATCGTTTAGTCACCGCCCTTAGACTCACATTTCCTGAGGGTTCGTCTTGTCGGATTGATCGACCGATTAGTTATTCTACTGTTTCACAGAGTCGATCATATGCTACTGCTTCTTCTTCTCGTGCTAAGCCTACTGATTCTTCAGTGCCAGTGGATCCTATCTGTGATATTCCATTTGTTGATTCGTCATCTATCCCGTCTACTTCTACTGATCCTTCACCGTCTTCTTCTTCTGTCCCTCCCTCTTTTTCGATTGATCCCTTGGCTGCATTGATGGGCCAGATGTCGACGTTGATTAGCCAACAGACTCGATTGCAGGCCGAGGTGACCCAGACGAGGGAAGAGGTCACTGCGCTGCAGGGTGAGGTTGTGGATGTTCAGTGTCGTTTATGCTGGATACGAGAGCACTGGGAGGTTGAGAGTGATGGGATTGGTGCTTTAGATGGTGATGATGCTCATGCCTCGTAGATAGGGATAGTATAGCTGTTGATATTAATTTACTTTGGTGTATCCAGTAGTAAGGTTGTTCTTGACGTTCTACAAAATTTGTATTCTTGATGTTCTACAAAATATGTTGTCTTTCTCTGGTTATTGGAATTTTCTTCACCATTATTTGTCTTTCTCTGGTTATTTGCTCCATTCCTTTGCCATTTGTGACAAAAAAGGGGAGTGTTTTTTTATAGTAAGGGGGAGATTTAATCATGCACATTTATTGATTTGGGCAGCTTGATACATATCGTTGGTCTTTAGGGGTCGATGGGGGTGAGACATAGATACTGTATACACATATTATGCTTTAAACTTAGTTTTATCTTTTACATATGTTTTTATCTTTTGAGGGGTCGTTGGGAAGAGACATAGATACATGTTGACACTTGACTTGATTTACATTTGCATTGATCATTATTGTTATGTCATTTGTATTGAGGGGTCATTAGAGAGAGACATGATACATTTCTAGCTGCTTTAACATTTGTTTGTAGTAGTGGCATTACACTTGCATTGCATATCACGTACGGAGGGGGAGCATGTGCTTTGTAATTGTGTTGCATTTCATGCATGGCTGTTTGAGTTTTTTCTTGATGTTTTGTGATATTAATGTGGTTATGGTGCCTTGGTTAACATTAATACTGCATCTCAAACTAGCTTGCATTTTTCACTGAGTATGCTTCTAAGTACTTTATTACTTATTTCCTGTGTCACGTGCTTTTACACTGGTATGTGAGTTTTGATTTCAAGATACAGGATTAACAAAGATGAAGCCGCATTCAGTTGGACTTGAGTGTTTTGATAGGTTGTATTGTGTTTTTTCACAGAATGCCAAAGAGATAGTTTGTTAGTTTTATATTTTGTATTGGTGATTCTGTGAACAAAATGACCAACTTGAACAATTAGAAAAGTTTAGGGATTGAATTGTAAAGTTTCATAGTTGGTAGGATAGCGTAGGGTTCGGGGTTCAATGTTTGGAACAAGAAGGAATCACATCGATTTTTCGCTAGCTGCTCGCCGGAGTGCTGCTCGAGTAGAGGAATCAGAGACTGCATCGCTCAACCTTCGCCCCACTGTCGCTCGAGCGACAGACCCTTCGCTAGAGCAAAGTAGCCTTCTCGCTCGAGCGACTTGTTTACGGCCAGACCTAATTTTCTTTTTTCGAGAATTTTACTTGGCCTATACAACATGTTTCGTCCAACATATAAATACTGGCGCCACATCTTCTCCTAGATAGAGAGGTTGAACATATTAAATTCTTGAGAGAATTCATGCTTCATCATATTCAAAGTTCAAACCCTCCATTGTTCATGCGCCATTAGTTGTGAAAACATCAAAGAGCCAAATCAAACACTGAATTGCTTTCTTCACTTGGATCTGCTGCAAGATTGTTTCGTCAGCTGTGCTGCATTAAAGATCAATGAAAAACCGAAGAACAATGAGTTCCTTAGGAAGATTTACAGGAGATAAACTGCGTAAAAAGTCGGGATTGAAGTTTGTGTGCTCATTCCAGGAGGACTGCTTTACAAAGAAGAGTCGGGATCGATGTTCGTGTGCACATTCTAGGAGGACTGCTTCACACTTCAGACAAGAGATCAGAAAGCTTGTGTTGTCAACTTTGCTGGTGGTTTGTAAGTTAATTGACAGTTTATAGTGGATCTTTGACTGGCAAAACGTTCGAAATTTTTCCCACGTTGGGTTTCTCTATGAACAATTCGGTGTTGTTTACTGCTTTTTATTATTTTGATTTAACTGCGGTATTCAAAAATAGGCTAAATTGAATTGTATGAATAATCACCTAGACATAATTAACTTGTGACTTGTTACTTGTTAATTAATTTGATAATTCTACATTTACACCTAATCACCCCCTCTATGTGTAGTTGGGTCGAATCTTGCGTTTCTCATAAAGGAAAGAAAAATGGTCCAATCAAACTTGTATTGGTAACTAACATTACCATCACAAGATATTATTAGCACAGGAATATTGTCCCAATCAAATTAATTCCTATGATAATTTGAACAGTGGGAACCCACTCAAGGCCGGCCATGTAGGATTTGATAAGTGCCCAAAAACCACAGGGTGACAACAACCATAGTTTCTCACTTGTTTTTGTCAAATATTGCACAAGTTACTTTTTGGTAATTGATAGCTACTTATAACCTATAAGTTAAAATATTTAGGAGTTGTTACAAATATGAGGTTATAAGTGACTATCAAAGTACACTATTTTCCTACTCCACTGCAACAAACACCCTTGGATGCTCTAATTCTAATCACTTATCCACAAATCCGTAGCTTTTTCTGCATGTTTGCCTAATTTTTCTTATTTACGTAAACTAGTTACTTATTTTGAGAAACATGCTGGTAAGACGTGTTGACCTTCAATTTCGAGTATGTTGCAAGCCAATGAATCTTAGCTTCTCTTTCGTTCACATGTATACTCGAACAACCACATTAGACTGCTCGTGACTATAGTTTCGATGAGGACTTCAAAAATCGCTTGTACTCCGACACTCAAATCAAATGGATCAATAGACTTTTTTGGGTGTAGGAGGAACGTAATGAATGAAAATATGGGTGCGGTGCCAATTTTACAGAAAGAATACCGAAATCTTTGCAATGTGTTGAAGTTATTGTTGCATTGCTTGGATTAAGCTTCCCTTTGGAGGTACAAATGTGAGTTTTTATATAAAGAGAGAAGAGGTAATGTCCATTAGATATTTGACACGTAAATTCACCTCAAGGGCTCATTAGTCAAACCGTGTCTGAGAAATGTAAGTTTGACCCTATGAACACTTAGATGGGGTAAATAGGTGTAATATGCGAAATTTAAAAATATATCGAATTAAACAGCAACAAGTCACTTTTAATTCTTAACTAGATGATTAAACATACAAGTCAATTTGTCCTAAATTGAATTACCGTAATTATATAATAAATAATAAATAGTAAAGTAGTAAATCAAACATTAGGATGTTCACAGAGAAACCCAACTAGGAAAAACTCCGGACACTTTGCCAGACAATTCACTATAAACGATCTTAACAACTTACAGTCAATCAGACTAAACGACCCATACTTTCTGACCACCAGACTGTACTCCTTACCGCTTTCCCTAGATCCCCGTGCTCCTCCTACACCAATCCTTAGCTGCGTTGCTAAACCTCTCCAAGGAATCTGCTACTCTGCAACACTCACAACCTTGTAAAATCGTTTATCTTGCATAGATCATGAAGAACGACCATTTTTCACAAACAGGAACTCATGTTGACTTCATTCAATCTTCAGAACTCTGACTAAATGAATAGGAAGTAGTTTTTCGTATTTGGATATTAGATATGATGTTTTTCTCTCCAAAGATCTCACACAAGATGAAGGTTGAAAGCAATAATGTGGAGGGTTCATTCTCAAGACTTTTTCTTTCAATATTCAACCTTAAAAAAATGTGCAAGTGAGTTATGATATTTATAGTTAGGTCAAGAAACGAATGAGCCGGGTAAAAAGCCTTAAAATCGCGAATTAAAAATTTCTTGGACAGCACTGTGCTCGAGCGAGGGCCCAGCGACAGTCGAGCGATAACATGTCGCTTCGAACGAAGGATAGACGACGGTCTAGTGACGATGTTTCGCTTTTATAGCTCGAGCCAACCCTGACGAAAGTCTAGCGAAAATCCGCGCTGTTTCCTCATTGTTCCAAATTCGAAACCCTAGACCTACTAACTAACTTTTGAACAAATTGTACATTACTCTTTGAACTTTTACATTCTATTAAATTAAGTCATTTTATCTACAGAATTTGTCAATTATAAAATCAACTAAAACCTAACAATGTCAATTCCATGTCAATGTTAACTGTCGTATACCCGTGTCCGCCTGACACAAGCTAAAAAACATTCACCATGGGTCATAAAGACAACTTAAAAAGTACCGAAAAAGTGAGCATATATATTGCAAGCCTCCAAATCTGTCAAACATGTAGAGTATCTTTTATATGAAATATCGTTTAGCGGAGGTGGTCTATGTAAAGAATACCATTCACAAGGTGTCAACGAAGATGCAATGCAGCATGAGGAACCTTACATAGAAAGTGTGACACACACTACTCCAGATAAAGCTAGTGGACCCAGAGTGTGACGTGCGCCGATGATAGATACCAACTAAAAGTGGGATCCACTATCAAGGCTACTACAATATGAACCTTATAAATCATTTTCATAAAAATTTCGGCATTATCTCCCTTGTGTTTTGGACTAACCAACCTGTAAACAATTTTATGCAAACCCAACCATAATATCATATTAATGCTAACCCATGATTATATATCACGTTATAGAGATAAGCCGAATTCTCAAACTTTTACTATGAAAATACATCATGTGGATACAAAATACATAGTGAGCCCATTTACTATCTACAGATGATGTGCAATGACATCCAAAAATGAACATGTGTCCCAAAACACTGACTACATGCTCTAGAAAATGAGTCATAAAAGTCGTCGGTGGTTCTGACTCCAAATCAAGGCTCAATTTCACAAGATGCCTAGAAACTCAACTGCTACCTGATAAAGAAATAGTGGAAAAAAATATGAGTTGATAACTCAGTGAGTGGAGAAGTTCAAAAATAATCATACATTTCCATTTACACATTTTATCAACCTCAAGTTTACATACTTTAACAATCCCCAATATAACATATAACAATAATAATCAAAAAGTGAGACATCTCATAACACTGAAACATGTCATCTAATAATTATGATATAATCATCAACTCAAATCCATATCATCATCTCATCTCATCACATGTAATCAACCAAAAATGTACCCTCTGACTGAAATCAATAATCCGTCCATCGGGCTAAATACTTTCGTCATGGCCCGTAGGCCCCTCCATGATCGAAAGTGGGTCTCAAGACCTCTTATAATCAATACTAGAACACGCACAAGGCCACTCAGTGCACTATAGGCACACAATCAGAACCCTTCATCCACGGTCAATACCCCTCAGTGTAGTATAGAACACGGCCAAGGCTACTCCGTGAACTAGAATAATGATATAATCATGGGTGTTTTTCTGGTTGATTTCAATATCACATATGTCTCACATTCCAATTCACATATAATCTTGTAATTGGACAAATAATTCACTTAATCGCATAAAATGGATAATAATATAATTAATTATCAATACTTGGAAAATACTTAAGTTTTTCCACTTACAAACTATTTACTGGAGGATGTGTTGGTTGGTAGGCTGTCTCGATCTCTGTGCTACCTCCTGATATAATAATAAATTTATTCAGATCAAAACTCAATTCACAATCTCCATATATAATTTAATTCAATACCTAAACTTCCATTTTTCATTTAGTTTCATTAACCTTGTAAATTTTGAGAAAAATCAAGTTTTGACAAAAACAGCACTAAAATTCCAAAATTTAGAAATTTGTCAGCTGTTTTAATATGCTGAAAATCATCCCAAACTATTGACAAAAATAGCACTTTCTGAAAATAATTTCAAAAATAGCATTTGCATATGATTTTGTCCAAAATTGCTAAAAAAAATGGAAAATTTCAATCTCAAATCCTTAATTTAAGTATGTAACATCATATACTCAAAAGAAAATAAAAAAAATATGCATTTATTTTTAAAAACCCGTTTCCAAATTTTCAACTTCTTAAACTACAATATGCAATTAACCATTTATTTGCTATATTCCAACTCAAAACTTCAAATAAACATCAATAACTTCTCATTCTTGTTAAATTTCGAATTTAAGAACAATTTCTATGAACCCTAAAATCTAAAATCATTATTCAATAAATAAAATTTAGACTTTTTTTCAAGAATTGAGAACGAAATTAAAGACTGTAGTCATTTCTTTCCCTTTTTCTTCTCTTCTTCCCTCTTTTTTTCCTTCTCATTCTTTTTTTTTTCTCTCTACATGTTTCTGTCTCTGCTCTCTGCTCCTTCCACCCAAATGAAATGAGAAATTGGAAAGATAAAGTTAAATTATTGGATAACTATGGCCAAATTGCAAGGTCAAGTCCACATTTTCTTGCCATACTCTATGTAGTCATTTCATTTCTAATAATATAAACTAACTCCCTAGATTTTTTTCATATATTATCTCTAGTCCTTCAAATTTTAGTAATTACCAATTAGACCCCGCAAGAAATATTTTATTCAATTTAATTCTAATTTGACTATGACTTTGACTATCAAAGGGATGAGGTGTAACAAAGTGCCACTTCGACATAACTATTGTCACCTCGGAAGAATCACTTTGGATGAGGTGCCCAGCCACCTAGTCCAACCGCCCAACGATATAAGAAAGATGTGGGGACAGTGGCGGACCCAGCCTCGAAGCTCAGCCTGGGCAGATTGTGTATATTGACCGGTCAACGTCGATAGTCAGCGATCGTAAGAGCGAGTTCGATTATTAATAATTAATTATATAATATTAAAAAATACTCAATATATAAACTCACTAAACGTAAAAATTATATATATGAAAACGTACTTCAATACAACCTAAAATACTAAAGAAATACGTAATACAAACTAGAAAGACCACTAGAACCGGAAGAAACAAGTACGGACTTTTGTTTCGGTTGGAAAAATCGTTCCATAATCTACAATAGCAAGTGTGCAACATAAATCAATCAATTCGTCTCTCATAATCTTATACAACTAATTTATCAGATTTTGACAAAAAGGGTGTGAGGTCGAGAAGTCATTTTAAATCAACACCAATTTTTAAAGACTTTACATTAAGTATAACCCGATTTAGTTTAGTTAAAAATTATATTTGAGCTGATATTGATCAAAATTGATTAAACATATGGTTGAAAAGTTGATAAAAATTATGGATTTCATGGGATGTATGGTTGAAATAAATTGTTGATTTTAACTTAAATTTTTATTATTTTTTTTAACTAAATCAAATAGGGGCTTAATCAATTCACTAGACCAAGCGTAACACTAAAGTAAGAATCTTTTTCTTTTAATTTCTCAAGCTATCAAATTGATTAAGTTTATAACTAAACTATAGACTCGTAAGTGTGATTTTACACTTACTTGAACCACTAAAATTGAGCATTTTGGAAGTGCTTGAATTTAGATACTTAATTTTAGGATTAATTTAGGAGAAAACTCAGCTTGGGCGCGAATGGATGAAAATAGTGATTTTGATCAATTGGATTGAGGGTCACACAAAATTTGAAAATCGAGTATTATGGTGTAGAACTTGTAAGTGGAAAGACCAGTTATGCAATTAATGAGGACTTGAAATGAATTAGCAATTGAAGAGGAGGACTAATTTCCAAGCAAATCAGATAATATTCTCAAATTCACAAATTCTCAAATTTCATAAATCACGAACCTAAACATCCGGCAACAAAATCCCCAATATTCTTAGATTCTCGAATTCACAAAATCCCCAAGCTTTCAAATTCACAAAATTTAAAATCTAAAAACTAGGCTCAATTCACAAATCACAAACAAACTCCTAAACCCTAAACTGCTAAACATAATTTATAAAACATATATAACAATTAACAAATCAAACAAATTAACTAACAAAAAAAAAAAAGGGAAATGAGCAGGAGCAGCAAACTCATTGTTGGAGTTGGAGGCGAAACGCGAAACTCAAGCAGGCAGGCAGCAACACGAAATGATGAAGCTGGAGGCTGGAGTTTGGAGGCTAGACGTCAAGCCGGACGGCCAGAGAGGCGGAGACCCAAGGCATAGCAGGCAGGCAGTGATGAACAACTGCCAACTGAAGTTTCGCAATCGCCGATCGTGGTTTCAGGTTTGATTGTTGGGGCTCTGAATTGGGGGATTAATCAAGGAATGGATTTGGTTTTAATTGTGGTAAATGGGTTGTAAATTGGACCAATTCATTGGGCCTTGACATATCAAAAAATGGCCCAAACCAAACGGCCAAACTAGGAAGAAAAACGAAAAAAAAACACTTCACCGTCGACTTCCTGCTCCATTCTTCCCGGTGGACCTTCAAGCTCCCGACGGACCCAGCACGGGCGGCCGTATGGGATGGCCAGGTGCTGAGTCCGCCCTTGGGTGGGGGAGCGAGGTGGAGTACAGTGTGAAAGTACAAGGAAAAAAAAAAGAAAGGGACAAAAATGTATTTCAGTGTTGGTTATAGTATCAATTTTTTTGAATGAAAAATTAGGCATATGCAACAATGGTACATTAATTTGTTTCTCTCTTTCTTTATTTCTTTTCAAGTTCCTCAATCTATTTGAATAATTTATTTGTGCATATAATATTAACTAATGAAAAAAAAGTACAAACTAATTCATAATACTATAAACAAAATTAACAAAATTAGGTTGGGAAGATGAACCCTTTTTTTAGTATGTCTTAAAAAAAAAAAAGGTGAACTTATTACATTATCCTTACCTCAAACATGAACTATGTTTTTTGTACACTTGTGGTTGACAGCATCTTTGACATCCACTTATGTGTGGAAAATCCGATCATTGATTTGAAAAAGTATTGTTAAAATTAACGTACAAAAATCTATAAATTCGCGTGATTTCAAACTTGATGTAAAACATGATGTACATATATGATTATTCAAATACTCATCATGTGCTTCAATTCATTTTCAAAATTTTCAACCTCATCCATCTTATTCTTTTCTTGAATGTCCACTAGATTATTGTGGGCATTCCGGTTCAACAAATCATCAACAACCGTGTACTGGTTCAAAATGGAGTCCATCGAACGAAAATATTGTTACTTGGAGAGTGGGCTCATTTCAATAGCCTTCTTGAAATGACCAGTCCTACGCTTACGTGATTAAGGTCATTTTTTGGCAGGTTAGAGGTAAACTTGGAAAGCTATTCACATATTTGTTTAAGGTTTATATTTTGAATGATCGAGGAATAAGAAATCCGAGGTTTTTATTGAATTTCATTGCTAGAGATGTCGATTTTACAAAAAAGCGATTCCATAGAGATCCAGGAGGTTTGGGCCGATAATTTCGATCAAGAGTTTGCTTTAATTTGTGAAATTGTTGATGATTACCCTCCAGACATTGAAAGACAATGTGAATATGTGGGATCTGATCCAATTTTGGACTCCGTACTCATTGCAATGAATGTATTGATTCTAGAATACGACTGAGGGTTCCAGGGATGTTATGTAAACTCGACATTAAGAAGGCCTATGATCACGTTAAATAGAGTTTTGTTTTGTATATGCTTAGGCGATGTGGTTTTGGGGAGAAGTGGTGTCAGTGGATTCAGTTTTGTATATCTACTGTTTCTTTCTCAGTCATGGTGAACGACAATTCGGAGGGATATTTTCGTAGTAGTAGAGGCTTGAGGCAAAGGGATCCTCTGTCCCCATTGCTGTTTGTCATTATAATGGAAGCCTTCAGTAGGATGCTTGAGAAGGTTGTGGGGCAAAATTTATTACGGGGTTTTGTTGTTGAGCAACTGCATGTTTCTCACTTGCTATTTGCGGATGATACATTGATTTTTTGTGATCATAATGCTGAGCAGTTCAGGAACTTGCGTCGTTTACTCTTGTGCTTCAAAGTCGTTTCTGGATTAAAAATTAATTTGGGAAAATCTGAGGCTATCACAGTGGGAGAGGTTGATAATGTGGAGAAGTTGGCTGGGATTTTGGGTTGCAGGGTGGTGTAGTTACCTATGACATATCTCGGACTTCCTTTAGGAGCACGGTTTAAAAGCAGACATATTTGGAACAGTATTGTGGAACGGATGGAGAGAAAGCTTGCGGGGTGGAAGCGTATGTACCTCTCAAAAGGATGTCGTCTTACTCTCATGAAGTCCACGTTGTCGAATATCTCCACTTATTACTTGTCATTATTTCATATTCCTGTTGCAGTGGCGAAAAGACTAGAGATTATCCAAAGTGAGTTTCTTTGGGGAGGATTGGGGGAGGAGAGGAAGTTACATCTGGTTAATTGGCGTGTTTGCTCTCCTATTAGATTCGGTGGTCTTGGATTGAGAAGTCTTGTGTTGTTTAACAAGGCTTTGCTGGGTAAGTGGTTATGTCGATTCGAAATGGAAATGGAGAGTTTTTGGAGAGATGTTATAGGCGCAAAATACGGTGTCATGGAGGGGTGATGGTGCTCAGGCAACGGACGAGGTTCCTACGGGGTGAGTCTGTGGCAGTACATTCGGCGAGGGTGGAGTGACTTTTGGGAAAGATTGACCTTTGTTGTGGAGAGTGGTAATACCATCAGATTCTGGGATGATTGTTGGTATGGAGATCAACCGCTTAAATTGAGATTTCCTTCTTTGTATCGTATTGCGTTGGAGTCGTCTGCCGTGGTAAATGATGTCTTGGTTATTCATAATGGGAGCCCCAGTTAGAACATTGTTTTTGGTCGGGGTTTGCAGGACTGGGAATTGGATGATTACGCGTTGCCTTTTTACCATGTTATACGAAGTTCATTTCAAGGTTGGAGATAGGGATTATAGCAGGTGGAGGTTGACATGTGATGGTATTTTTTCAGTCCGCGCTTACTTTAGTTCCTTATCGAGACTTAATGAGAGCTCATTCCCTTGGAAGATGGTTTGGAAATGTAAATTACCCCCATGAATGGCATTTCTATTATGGACGGTGGTCAGAGGACAGGTGTTAACTGTGGATAATCTTCGTACAAGAGGTTTCTGTATTACAGAGTGGTGCTATATGTGTAAAAAGGATGGGGAGACGATTGACCACTTGTTTCTTCATTGTGATGCTGCCCGTTTTCTGTGGAATGATATCTTGGCATCGCAACACATGGATTGGGTGTTGCCGAGGCGTATGGAGGACACATTAAACTCATGGAGGAGAAAGTTTCGAGATAAGGACAGAAAAATTGTTTGGGATCTTATTCCTGGTTTCATCGTTTGGTGTGTGTGGAGAGAAAGAAACAGTCGCTGTTTTGAAGACCAACTACGGACAACTGAATAGTTTAGGGAATTCTTTTATTTAACTTTGTATACTTGGTTTAATGCTGCGACCTCTAGGCATATTAACGGGCTGCCTGATTTTATGTTGTTTCTTGATTTAAGTCGTTAATACACTTCCTGTGTATTATGTTTTTGATTATGAAATTTTGATTACCTTTCAAAAAAAAAAGTGTGGAAAAATTAAGGGAATGAAGAATTCCTTCTAACATAAGATTTTTCATTCTCTTTTGAGAGAAGTGATATTATTGCTTGTGTCAAAACAAAGCAGAATTCTCATTGGTTAATTTATGTTTAATACCATGCAGATTCATATACAAGATTTCTTTATAGGAGGCAACCGTATTAAACATATATAGGTTATCGTTACTGGATAAAGAACTGGTGCCCACAATATTTGAGGTAAGAAAGAGATCAACCTGACTATTTCAAATTAAACAAGAGTTACCAAATTTGTTCAATGTAGAAATAGAAACCAAATTCCGTCCAAAAGACGGTACCGCAAATGTCTCTTTCAAATTCAAATAATAGCCAGTCTTTAATGATAACCTAAAGTCCTTATAGCCTCAACCTTAACTGATTTGTCACGCCCCACATAGATGAATCTTTCATCATCAATTGGTTGGCAGCTCAGACAACCCTGCATAGACACACTTATTTGAGTACAAGTACCGAAATATATACACCAAGTGTGTCTAGGTATTGACATTAAATTTACCTCAAAACAACCGAAGTGAGAAGTGTACTATCCTTTACACGCCAAACGTGGTATTTAGTACAATCTCCCTTTATATATCCCAGATTTCACAAAAGTTACGCTAAATTTATCATTTTCAGGCTTTTGCTGTTTATTTTAAATCGAACCGAGTGCAGCTTTGTTATTCTTTATTATCTTTAGAAGTACTTGACAAGCGAATAATGTGAGTTTTATTTTGCTTTAGTACTTCTTCTTCTTGTACACAATAGGGAAATGAGCTCATTAAAAGTCCACTTTCCCCCTTTGACAATTGTAACTGCCCTTGATTAACCGAATTATGCAAGAAGCTGAATCAAAACCAAATGTAAGAACAAGTCATTAGATAGCTCGAGCTTTAGTCTCTTAAGTTTAGAAGTAATGTGAGACATCTCCATGATGTACTCCCTTATGTTTCCTTTGCCATTATATTTTATTGAAATCAAGCTTTGCAAAAGCGTGCTTGTTTCAGCCTTATCGTTTTTCTCAAAACGTTTCTCAATTTCGACAAGGAAATCCTTGGCATTAGTCACTTCTTCAGATATTGCACTTCTAAAGGATTCCAGAATGCCACACTTTATGATCATTAGACTCATGCGATTTGAGCGTTCCCACTTCTCAAAGCTCCTCCTTTTATTAGATGAACTTTCTTCCGTAAGAGGAATTGATTGCTCAATTCGGAGTGCAAGATCTAGATCTTTGCAGCCAAGAACAATTAATATGCTCTCTTTCCAATACTTGAAGTTTGTTCCATTTAGCACGGGAATAAAATTGATGTTGACAGATATTATAGAAGTGGATGGATTGACTGAATAGAGAACTTATTCCATTTAACATGTTTGCAATGAAATCTGTATAAACAATTAATTAATTCAAATAATGGTAAGTCTCATCTCAAGATACCTAGCACATCATTAATATCAAGTCATTGGACAGTAATATTAACTGTAAGTGATACTCTTGGTGTAGTGATCAAACATTAACAATAACTCATGTCAAATAATAAACCCATCTTTGGATTGATTTATTATTCACATGAAAACCTTATAATTGTCATACATTTATCACCACAAGTGTGCATACAATTCGGTCAAATATTAACATTCCTTTGGGCCGGCTAATATCCGCATGAACAAGCTTACATACGAATTCCTTCTAATATTCTAAGTTAATTAATTTCCACAAGATAGTCCTTTATACTCAAATGAGTCACTTATACCAAAATTTGAAAAGCGAAATACTTAATTGTATTTATCTTGAAACTTTAATGGCCTAAGGGTTAATAATTCAATACTTTATCGGTCAAAATTAATTAATTCAAAACTTAAGGGATCAAAAATTAATTATTGAAAACTTTAGGGACCCAAAACTTAATAGTTCAAAACTTTATGGGTCAATTAATAAATTATTGGAAAGTTTAGAAATCAAAAATCAATTATTAGAAACTTTATTGGCCAATTTAAACCAATTATGAACATTCGGGGGCTTAAATATAAAATTCAGAACTTAAATGACCCAAATTAATTAATTTCATAACTTCAGGACCTGAATTATTAAACCCAGAACTTTATAAGGCCCAATAGGATTAATTTTAACTTTATGGGGGCTTAATAACCAAAGCTTTAAACTTCAGGGGTTTAGTTATTAAAGCCCATAACTTCAAGGCCCAACTTGAATAAATTTTAGACTTTAGGGGTTGAAAATTAAAATTGTAACCCTAATATTAAATTGCAACCAAGGACTTGAATTCACCCAATTTACACAAGAAGCCCCCGCTTCCAAATCTTCCAAAAAAATGAAAAATTTTAATGGAAAAACCCATTCCTCTTCCACCATCATCCAGGCCACCAAGGGACGGCAATGACCGGGGCCCGCTATTCCCCCTTCCCGGACAACAACCTTCGGTGCTGCTGAAACAGCAGTGCCGACGAAATCGCTGATGTTACAGCAGCGAAAACTGCTACTGTAACTTACAGTAGCGACGGCGGCTGCCACAAATAATATTTTTTTTATTTAAAAATTTAACAGATATGTAAATACTTTACTTTTAAAATCCAAATTTTCTTGATAAAGAAGAAAATCTTAATATTATCAAGATCCACATAATTTCATACTAGATTCATATACTAATAAATCCAAATCGCATAAAATAACAGGAAAATCATATAATCCATAAAATTCAGAATTTCAAAATTCAATTTCTCAATGATTCAACAATGGATCTGCTCTAATACCACTTGATAGAAAATACATAAGTGATTATCGATCTAAAACATTATCAAACCTTATAATTCATCAAACATTTTCTCTAATATAACCATTCATGTTGAAATCAATGAGAATGAAAATAGTGGAAGCATAAAACATAACATAAACCATAGATTTCGGATTCTTTGCCTGAAGGGATTAGACCTTCCAATTTGATTTGTGAACTTAACTTGAATTTTGATCTCCATTGATGGGATGTAGAGATTCTTAAAGCACACACTCAAATGGGGACCATAACCCATATATTAATAAGATAATGATCATTTATTATCTTTTATTTGTTTCAAATCGATCCCTCAACAATCTAAAACAAACTTCCGGTCTCTACACTTTAATTCCATGAAACCTAATACCCAATAGTTAAAATTCATCTTTATTGGATCACTTTAATTGACTAATAGTTAAACAATAGCAACACACATTTTAATATATTATATGTGTGGCTTCATATAAGTTGAAATTTTCCAACAACAAAGCCTCCAATGCAGAATCCACTACATGAAAACCTGATAATCTGCTTTCTTTGCAATGCCAACTCCACATACACATTAAAATGGGGCTAGTGGGCTACCATTGCCACAATACAACAATGAAGGGAACAATATTTTAATTCAACGGTAGAATGAAACTCGGTCAAATAAAACCCATCAATTCAGGGGAAATTATTGAAAATACCCCAAATTCAACACTACCCTTTCCAAAATACCCTTTGACTATTCAAAGGTAGTAAACTACCAAAAATACCCCTAAATATAAGATTTACAATCAAAGTAATCATAATATAAAGAAAGTAACAATTTAGTCCTAGAAGATTTATTATAATCTTGAAATAATAATTTCTTGTCAAAAACTAACTAAATTATGACTAATAATTATAAAATGAAAAGACCTAGATCTAAAAGAGGTCCATATAAAATTAAAACGATTGTAAAAAATAAAAAAGAAATTGAATTTGAAAATGAAATTGATAAAATAGGATATCAAGAACAATTATATGCTGCTCAAGAAATATTAAAATGTTTTAAAGAAAATTTAATAGAAAATTTTGCCAGAGGAATTGTTAGATCTATAATTATAAAAGATATACAAGATATAATAGATAAATTAGAGAAAAGGAAAAAGAATATTTCAAAGTATAATATACCTCTTGAATCAAATATAGATATAATAACAGATCTTGATATTATGAATTCTCAAACATTATTAGACTTTGAAGATTTAATTAAAAACCTATAGATGAGGAAACCTATCACAAATAGATTACCACAAGAATATAAGAAATTAAGATTTAATTTAACCATGAGATTTTATATATCTATAACTAATAATAGATTAGAATTTGGTAAATTAAAAGAATATATAGAATATACGACTATTTAAAAATTAATTAGATTTTAAGTATTATTTGATTTTTGTTCGCTCTAAGTAGCCCCCCAACTAATGGTATCAGAGCCATAGAGATCATGGACATTACAATTACAAAAACAGATTGGTATTACAAAATAGAAGAAAGTAAAGGAAATAATATATTTTTAGAACATATTCCTAAGAAAATAAAAACAATAACGTTAATAATAATTAAAGAATTACCTCAAGAGATAAAAGAACAAATTATAGATAATCTTATAATCGAAACATTAAAAGATGAATATATATATGAAAAAATTATTATTGAACTTGAAAAAGAAGAAATGATGTTATATTGCAAAGATTATGAGTAATAAAATTATAAAAATAGATAATTATTACACATTAGAAACAGAAAAAGGAAGTTATATATTTTTAAAACATATACCCGATAAGTTAAAAATAATAACATTAAAAGTAATCAGAGAATTACCTATGAAAATTAAAGAACAAATATTACATAAATTAATTATAGAATCAATAAAAGAAGGATATATATATGAGAAAATAATAGAAACTTTAGAAAAAGAAGAACTCAATTTATATTATAAAGAAAAATATGAATCAGATGATTTGTAAAAACCGTTAATGGAATTAATGGAAATAAAAGAAATTCTAGATAAAAAATTAGTAAGAATAAGAGAAATAAATCTACAAATACAAGATGAACTTTTAAAACCTGGAAATATAACAAACTCACAACAAAAACAAATATTAAAATTAAAACAAGAAAGGTATAAAATAAGAGCAAGTTATTACGAAAAAATGAAAGAATTAACAAATAATAATTATGTAAAGCAAAAATGTGATAAAGTAATAAAAGACTGTAAAGATACTGAATGTAGAACATATTACTTATGTCAATCAAAGAAAAGATAAATGTCAATTGGTGAGTATATAGAAGAATTAAAAACATTAATAAAAATATTAATAGATGATGTTCAAAACATAAATAATGAAATAAAAGAAGTAAGAAATGATATTAATATCCTAAAAATTGAAATAAGAAAAATAAAAGAAAATAATAAAGGAAAAGAAAAAACAATAGACAAAAAACTAATAGAAAAAGAAATGTCTAGAATAGGGAAAAAATACACTGAACAAGAAAATATAAGAATAGAAGCAGGAAGTATGGATGATGAATTTAGGAAAATGATTTTACCAAAAATAATAGAAGAAGAGGAAAAAATGGAAAAATCTAAAGAAAAAGCAATAGGAAAATTAGAAATTAAAGAAAATCAAGATGATATAGAAGATAAAGATGAATGAAGAATTATATTTACTTATAGAAAATTTTGATCAATTAAATTTAGAAAATTTAGATGAATATCAAGTCCTAATGAATACTGGAGGAGGACCAAATAAAGCAGAATCCTCTAATAAACAAGAAATATTAGATACAGATGAAAGTTATGCACCTATATACATTAAACCATATAGACAATATTATGAAACAATAAGAAATAGACAACCACCAAAAGGAAACAAATACAGTAATAGATTTGAACTAAATGATAATTATGATAAACCTGTCAATCATGGAGGAGCAAAATTAGACTTAGATTGTAAAATAGATATTAAAAAAGCCTTAGTAACTTGTGCAGATTCAATGATATTATTCTTTTTATATAACAAAGATGATACATGGGAAAGTACTGAAAGAATGATAGACTTTTTAGTAGCATCTTTTGAAGGAAATGTTAGAAATTGGTGGGATGGAATAAATAATGATACAAAGACACTAATAAGAAGAAATGTTCAAACAGAAATAATAAAATCAGATAGAGAAGGTATAGAAATATTAGTAAACTATATCTCAGATGAATTCTTAGGAGAAGATTGGATAAAAAAATTTGATGGAGAAGCAATAAAAGAAAAAGAAAATGGTAGGATAAAATTAATAAATCTAACAATATGTGATATGTGTAAAATCAAAGAATATACATGTGAATTTAAAGAATATTATTATACCCAATTCTATAGTAATGAAAATCAAGATGTATATAAAGATATGTACTATAATAAGTTACCAGGAATATGGGGAATATATTTTAAAATAGAATTTGAAAAATATATTAAAGAAAATCCTGAAGCACCCAGATCTTTAGGATCAAGAATAAAATTTTTATTTGAAAGAATTTTTTTTTTTTGATTTTTTGAACTTATGTTTGACCTTTTTGTTGTGATCATGTATTTATTTTTTCAGTTTTTTTTTAGGATTTTTTATGTTTTGAGGAGCACCCAGATCTTTATGATCAAGAATAAAAATTTTATTTGAAAGACTTGCATATATATGTCAACAAAGACAATTAATGAAAAAATCAGAAAAATTTACTAAGATATGTTGTGAAGATATGGAAAAACCTACACAATGGGGATGTAATCCTGAAAGAAAAAATAAGAGAAAATTCAAAAATAAAAAATTTTAAAAATTTAGAAATTTTAAGAAAAAATATATAAAGCCTAGAAGAAGATATTATAAAATGAAATACAATCCAAATAAACAACAGAAAAACAGACCTTATAGAAAAGATAAAAGTCAATGCAAATGTTGGAATTGTGGAGAAATAGGACATATAAGCCCTGATTGTAAAAAGAAAAAGGTTAAAATATTACAAAAAGAATATTTAGATATAGAAAGTGACTTAAGTGAAATATCAGATATTGAACAATATTATGATCAAGAAGTATATATAAGCGAATCAGATTCAGAAAAAGATAATGAATCAGAATCTGAATAACGAAATTGAGGAAATAGAAAGAGATAATATAGATAAACAAGAATATGAAGGAATAGAAGGTTATGGATTAAAAGTAACATTTGATAATAACAAATTCAAGAAAATGAGAAAATTATCTTTAGATTTAAAAATAGGAAAATGGGAAGCCTTAGATAGAATATGAAAAAGAGAAAGAATAGCAATAAATGAGTATCATAAAATTGAAAAAGTTATAAATGTTAGAACAACTCAAAGAACACATAAATTAAATCTTTTAACAAAAAACACAGTAGATGAATTATTAACAAAGATTAGTAAAAAACAAGGAGAAAAAATTCAATATGTCTATTTAGTAGGAATACAAATAATGTTTAAATCATTATTTAGAGAAGGAATAGATTCACCTTTAACCGTAAGTTTACATGATGGAAGAATAATAAATTTAAAAGATAGTCATTTAGGAACTATAGAAGGAAACTTGGCATACCAAAAATTAATATTTACTTGTTACCCAAAATATTGTGTCTCAATTACAGATAAAAACTTCAATGAAGTCTTAGGACTACATTTTTAAGTTACATAGAAATGATATAATGGAACCAGGAGACAAGATTATGACTATAGAATATAGAGCTTTGTACACATTTACTAACTCCAATTATGGAAATATACTCTAAAAAATCATATATAAAAGTTCATAAGGAATGCAAGGATATTAGTAAAATAATAGAACCAAGCAAACAAATAAGTATAATTCCTAAAGAATATGAATTTAGTATACTCAAGGATAAACCTGAAATAGCAGAAGATAAAGAAGATGATTATTCTGATAAAATAATGTTTAAAGATGGAAGATTAATTAAGAGGTCAACAAGTCTTAAAATACCTAGAAAACATTTAGAAGGAACTAGTAATATAAAAGAAATAAAACTTCATAGAAATGCTGGAAACATGAAAATAGAATGAGAATATTATAATGGAAGAGAATATATTGAAGGACCAAATATACTAATTGATACAGGAGCAAGTGAATGTCATATAGCTTCAATTAGAAATAAAGGATTAATGACTCATAAAGTTGAACCATATAAATATGTAAATTTTGATGGACAAATACATACTACAAAATTAGAAGTCAAAGTACCAATAAAAATAGGAGGAATTAAAATGGTAGTACCATGTTATATGGATAATAGTATGAATACAGATCCTCATATACTATTAGGAATAAGTTTTCTAAATGGATTAAAAGACTATAGTATAAAAAGAGAAGGATTATATATAACACATAATGATCAAACTATATTATGCGAGAAAAGATAAATGAATAACCAGATAAGTTTTCCATTAGCCGTATATATACAAGTTACTATAGTAGAAACAAACATGACAACATGTGCCTTAATAGATACAGGAAGTGATATAACAATATTTAAAAACTTCTTAATAAAATCATGGAATGAAAATAGTAAAATAAAAATAACCGGAGTAACAGGAGAAAGTACACAAATAATTAATAGTGCTGATAAAGTCAGTATTATACTTGGAAGTAAACAAGTAATAATAAATAAGATATATAGTTACAATAAATTAGATTGTGATATACTATTAGGAAATGACTTTATCCAACAATTTCAATATTATAAACAAAATAATTATATGATAATGTTACAAACACCATGTGCACACTTATTAAAAATTCCAAGGGAATTTAGACCCTATAGAGTTCAGCCAGCCCAGCGTGGTGATAAATGGGAGAAAAAACCAATAATAAATAAAGACATAAACACAAAAATTCTATACAAAAAAGTGCTAAAAGCAGAAATAGAGACAAGTATAGAAAAAATTATAGAACAATTAGAAAAAACATGTGGAGAAAATCCATTATTATTTTGGAAACCATACCATCCTAAAGCTAAAATAGAATTAACAGAAAATGTTATAATTAGAGTTAGACCAATGATGTATACTATACAAGATACACAAGAATTTAAAACCCAAATAAAAGAATTATTAGAACAAAAACTTATTAGACCAAGTAATGGACCTCATAGTAGTCCAGCCTTTATGGTCATAAAACATTCTGAGCAAGTTAGAAGAAATGCTAGAATGGTAATCAATTATAAAGAATTAAACAAATATACTAAATTTGATGGATACTTTTTACCAAATAAAGAAGTCCTAATAAACCTTGCAAAAGGAAAACGATATTATTTCAAGTTTGATTGTAAATTAGGTTTTTGGCAAGTTAAGATGGAAGAAGATAGTATACAATATATTGCATTTAGTACACCTCAAGGTAAATATGAATGGTTAGTAATGTCTTTTGGTTTAAAAAATGCACCACAAATATATCAAAGAAAAATGGATAATATATTTAGAAAATTTGATGAATTTTTAATAGTATATGTTGATGATATATTAATATGTTCTAACACTAAAGAAGAACATAGAAACCATTTGATACAATTTATAAATGAATGTAAAAAGGAAGAAATTGTTCTTTCAAAAAAGAAAGCTATAATAGAAAAACAAGAAATCGATTTTCTTGGATTATCAATAGATAAAAAAGGAATAAAATTACAAACCCATATATCCAAGAAGATAGAAAGTTTTCCAAATAAATTGGAATCAAAAGAACAAATACAAAAGTTCTTAGGATGTTTAAATTATGCAGAAGGATTTATTGAAAATCTTTCAAAAAAGAGACATAAAATACAAGTCCTACTTAGAAAAACAAATACTAAAGGATGGAGTGAAGAACATATAGAAGCTGTTAAATTATTAAAAGAAGAATGCAAAAATTTACCAAAATTAAGATTGCCAGATGAAAAGGATAATTTGGTTGTTAATACAGACGCTTCTGATAAATATTGGGCAGCCATATTAAAAACAGATTTAAATGAAATCTGCAGGTATTCAAGTGGAACTTTTAACCAAGCAGAAATAAATTATACCACTCATGAAAAAGAATTGTTAGCAATTATTAGAGGAATAAAAAAGTTTTCATTATTCCTATTATCTAAGAAGTTTATTGTTGAAACTGACAATTCTAATGTTACAGGATTAATTAAAAATAAGTTGCCAATGGAGCCTCAATATAGGAGATTGCACAGATGGCAAGCATATTTGTCATTCTATAATTTTGATATTATTCATATTAAAGGTATAAACAATTATCTTGCTGATTTTTTAAGCAGGAATATCGAGTTCGGAGATGAATAATATCAAGCAGGAGATATCAGAAATAAAATCTGCGGCAGCATTTGCCAAAGATGAAGCTGATGATATAAAAGTTGGAATGGAGGCATTAGCTGAAACCTTAAGTTATAATGTTAAATTATTACTTGAGATCAGTACGTCCCATACCAAAGTTACCAATGAATTAAAAGACCGAATTGATGCTCTTGAAGCACAATTAGAGTCTACAAATACCAAAAATACAGGGAATGATGCTTTAGCACAATCTCAAAATACCAAACAGGGAATACAAACAGGTACACCAAGTGGAAGTAGCGGTTGACCCAGTCAAATAAAAAGAGATACAATCATGGAAAGTCCCCGAAAGGTGACAATAAAAAATGATGATAAACATACAAGGGTGATCAAAATCAGAGCAGATGAAGATGATGAAACCCCTTTAACACCAAGAGAAGAAGAATATAAAGCTTTTGCAAAACTTGTCTATGAACTACAAGATAATGAATCATATTTCATCTCCCCAGGAGAACATGTTTACCCAAGGATGATCATTACAAACGATGGAGACCCTAACATGGTTAAAATGGCAGCAGACTATGGATTCTTGGATTTAATCTATCCAGGAAAAGATTTAAAAGAAATTGAGAAATTTGATGATATCTTCCGAGGAGAAGTTTCAAAATTCGCCAAAGGAAGACCAATATATCTTAAATTTTACTCAATCAGTCCAGAAATTGATGGAAGGATATATTATCCTGCAGAACATATTATTACAGTCGGATATGTAGGCCGAAATTTCCAAATTGAAGTAGGCCAAAATAGAAAGTCATTGCCAAACATTAACAGATCATGGATGAGATCCCGAAGAGTCTTAGGAATGAAAGTCCTCTACAACATGGCAAAAAATTTATACGATAAAAAATTTCAATGCTTATGCCAATATGAAGGATGGACACTTATGACAAATAATGGAAATGATAAGTCTACAATTTTAAAAGAATATATCCAAAAGTTTGATATCCATCAAATCCATGGAAGTCCATCAACCATACAAGAATCATGCCAGTTGAGGGAGTGTCCCACATGCTATCCAAATGAAAAGAGGCCCCGCCACTATGAAGAATCTTGACAAACTCTATATGAAGACAATAGAGGAAAAGAAGATGTGAAAGAAAGGTGGACAGCTGGAAGAAATAATAGAGCTACAATTATGTAGTAAAGAAATTATTGTAATAATAGAACTCCATTAGTAGAGTATGAGGTAATGAATGATGTAAGAGGCCAATAATCGAGTCTCATGTAGTTGTATAAATAGAAGCCTTTTGGCTAAGATAAAGGCAGAATGAGTTGAGAAAAAACACTTGAGCTTTCATATTGCGAGAAAAACACTTCTGTCTTTTGATATAATCCTTGTATCAATTCCAAATATCAATAAATAATCCATTTCTTATATAAGAGAATGAGTTTCTAAATTTTCATTCCCATAGATTCTTGATAGATCTAATAAGAAATTTCTTTCTTATTTTAACAACAAAAACAGTTTTTCTTTAATCCAAGTCTAGGGATTTGTCCTTAGAAACGAAACAGTGAAGGCAAGAAGCTGAATAGCAAGGATTCCGTTAAGGCAGGAGGCCATTGAAGGAAACAATTTGCACATTCAGAGCCTGAAGGTCACTCGATTCTAAGAATAAAGAGCCAGATTAAAATTAAGGTAGAACTACTATTTCTTGTTAAATTTTGAAAGAATTTTTTAAGATCTTAGAGAATCGCAGGGATTATAAATGTTTATGATTATTCATAATGTTTGGATTACTGTCTACCATGATGTTTATAATACTATGATTATATAATATCCAGTCATGCCAGGATATACAGTTAAAGGATTAGACGATTTGTTAAAAAGAATATTTGAAAAAGTAGAAAATATTAAATCCCAATTAGAAAATACAGATGAAATATCTGAAGAATATATTAAAAAACTTATAGAAGAATGTGAACAAAAAATAGCAGATTATGCTAATATATTAGATCAAAGAATGAATTTATACTTTAAAAATCAAAATATAAGAAATACAGAACAAATCCGAAACTTACTTTAAAATAGAAGGATATGTCTTGCAATAAAGAAACCTATTTCATTAAGGATAAAATTGACTTTTTGACAATAATCTTTAAAAGCCACTGTTCACAGGCTATTTTGAAAATTCTCCCTCAATTCAGACAACCCCTCACAAAAACTAAAACAGCACAATGACATCCATCAGTTCACAGAAATGGTAATAAAAAATGACACCCATCAGTTGCTGGGAGTTTGATTTGTGTGAGTTTTTGAATTGGGAAAAAAATCAGAGACGAACCCGTGCTCCCTTTTGCTGGAATTCGGACCCGTCTTCGAATGGAGTTGGGAAAGAAGATGTGGGAGTTCTGTAATTCAAATTTACACTATTTAACCTCAATAAAACGATTTGTAGTGAACTTACCTTTATAGTTGGAGTCTGCTTTGTACGAGTTTTTGAAATCTGAAAAAATCATAGACAAACCCGTGCTCCCTTTTGCTGGATTTCAGACACGTCTTCGAATGGAGTTGGGAAAGAAGATGTGGGAGGAAAATGGGAAGAAATCGGAGACGACGAAATCGCTGAAAATGAAGGTGAGGTGTTTTTGTTTTTGGCTATAAAGGGGAAAGCGGGTAATTTCTTTTCTTGTAAGGGGAATGTGGGTCTAAAAAGGGGAGAGAGAGAGGAGTTGCCACGTTGAAAAAATTTGAGTCCCTGTTTTTGAGTCGGTCTCCAACCCTGGGCAATTAGCATTTTCCATTTTGAAAGTTGGGATCCATTAAGATGGTGGACCACTTGATCTGATTGGAAAATCCATTTTTTGTGCAAAAATGGTGCACAGAGAAGCGCTAAATTCTCTCTTAAAAGTTAAAATCCTCAGGTTAATTGCTTCACATAATGATCTTTTTTTTTTTTTTTTTTGAAAAGGCAGACATTCTGAATCAGGCCAACAAAATCTTAGATTAGGCTGATTCAGTTTCTTAAGTGAACTGCAAACAGTGTTACATTGCTCAAATACTTACATTATCCTGGTGAAGGGATGGACTGGGGTAGGTAGGGATTGTTGTTGCATTCGTAGCATTCTCTTGACGCATTAAGAAATGATCTGTGTTATTCTTGGATAAAGATCATATGATTAATTAGACTAACCAATATGGATTAATTACTTACTTTTACACAATAATTGTCTAAGATTAAATCTAAAACCGAAATATCCTAACGAAACAGCATGGCGTTCATTTGTTCAGCCAATTCTCTAATTGCTTGTCCTTGTGGAAAATGATTTCTGCGACATATGCTCCTTTTTCCTTCTTGCTCCAGGAAACTGAAATTGCCATGTCTGAGGTTTGAGTAATTCAGACAAAAGCTTCAACTTCTACAAGCGGAAATGTTCTGTCATGTGGAAAGTTTCTAGTAACATAGGAATATTATCTAACAAAGATTGTATAAAATCTGTCATCTGATGAATTGCAGAATATTTAGCATTGAATGGAAATATTTGGCTCCTTCACCAGCGGACTTTGAACTTCCACCTAGTGTAGAGATAAAAAAAAACTAAAATGGAAAGTGAGAGATTAATAGTTACCATGATATCTTCGGTTACCTCAATATTTAAGGAGCTGGACTTTAATCTTCTCCAGTGATGAGACGACATCTTTCATGCTTGGCCTGTTTTCAGGAGATTCTGCCGAACAATTTACAGCCATGTTCATAATGGATGATATACACTTTATCTTTTCACTTATGTGTGTTTCCTCTGCACTTAGTAAGTTGGTATCTACAACCTGATCTATGGCATGTGGAACTGAATTAGTAACCCAATTCCTCAGGCTTGAACCTTCTGAAAACATCTCATCAGTGGGCCGCCTACTTGTAAAAGTTTCCATCAACATAATGCCATAACTATAAACATCACATCTTGTTGTAACTATTCCTTCCGCTCCATATTCTGCAAAATATTATGTCATTTAATATAGTTATTCACTTCAAAAGGATTATTTAACTATTTTTCAGGAGAATATAATATTTGAAGCATAATGAATGCCACAAGACTCACCTGGTGCCATATAACCAAATGTAGCTAGGGTCGTGGTATGCCTAATAGTTTCTTCCTCACCTAACAGTTTCGCAATGCCAAAATCGCTCACGTGTCCAACCAGATTGTGATCTAGCAAGACATTGCTAGGCTTCAAGTCACAGTGAACCACCGGGGTTGAGTAACCGTTGTGGAGATACCCAATTGCATGTGCTACATCTGTCATAATGTTCAATCTCTGAATAATATCCAAGGAATGACCATCAGAGTGCAACCACTCTTCTAGGCTCCCATTAGGCATGTACTCAAGGACTAAGGCCTTAAAATCAAGATTGGAGCAGCTGCTGATAACTTTGGTGAGATTCCGGTGACGAAGGTTTCTTAACACTTCACACTCTATTTCGAAACTCTTGAATGCACCTTCCAATTGCAAATGAAACACTTTTATGGCAACAAATGTCCCATCAGTAAATGACCCCTTGAAAACTGATCCAAAACTTCCTCTGCCAAGCAAGTTTCTATCGTTAAACCAATCAGTTGCTTGTTGAAGCTGATAGACTGTAATTCTTTGAAGCATTTTATCAGGTATTGAATCAGCTTGACCTTGAACCTGTCTTCTTCGGTATCTTAACCACAGAAGTATGATGACCAAGGTGACTGCTGCCAATGCAGTTGTTATTGAAATAAGTACAGCCAACACCACTTTCTTATTCATTGATCTGTGCAAAGAACTACCTCGACAAGGTGGGACATGGAATTGAGGTTTACCACAAATGGCTTCATTTGACATAAAAGAAAGGTAAGTGAAATTCTCGAAGGGTCCTCCACTTGGAATTTCTCCACTTAATTTGTTGAACGATACGTTGAAATACCTTAGATGTTGAAGGGCCTTGAGTGACTTTGGGATCCTGCCAATGAGACTATTGTTGGATAGATCCAGAACTTCTAAACTAATCAATTTCCCCATTGAGTCCGGAATATTTCCTTCAAATTTATTATCAGCCAAGGACAGATTGATCAAGTTTGGCATCTCAGTTATTGTACTTGGAATATAGCCTGAGAACTGATTCTGCGATAGATCTAATTGAATTGCAGCCTGTAATCTTGCAACTTCAGGTGGTACGGATCCATTCAGGAGATTTGAGGTCAGATTGAAATACAGGATATTTTTAAGATTCCAAAGGCTTTCAGGTATGCTAGATGTTAATTTGTTGGAACCAAGAAAAAGATGTCTTAGAGAAGTAACATTGCCTAAGCATTCAGGCAATGCTCCAAGAATTTGATTACCCACCAAGGACAATGCAAACAAGTTAGGCAAATGACAAATACTCGTTGGAATTATTCCTCCTATGTTGTTGAACTGACAATATAATCCCTGCAGCCGCTGTAAACCATTCAATTCTACTGGAATAGATCCTGTCAAATCATTGTGAGATAAACTTAGTGTGATCAATTTGCTCAAATTACCTATCTGTTTTGGTATATTGCCCGTAAGTCCACAAAATTCTGCTGCAAAGGTACCAAGATTAGAGATGTTGCCAATGGAAGCAGGAAGGATACCATTAAGAGGATTCAGACCAAGAGAAACTTCTCTTAGATATCTACATCTGGTCAAGGAAGTGATGAAGCTCAGCTCTTGATCAGCTTCCATATTGTTCATACTGAGGGAGAGAATTTGGAGGAATCTTAGGTTACCAAGACTATCGGGAATTGGACCAGTAAACTGATTAGTAGAAAGGTCTAGGAGCATTAGTTTCGAAGAATTTGAGATAGAGTCAGGGATAACTCCTGTGAGGTTATTTAGGTCAAGATAGAGCATTTCAAGATTAGGCATGTTATTGCCAATACTCGATGGAAGAGAGCCTGAAAGGGAATTATTGTCAAGATCTAAACTTCTTAATCTCGAGATGTTGAAGAGGCTGTCTGGAATAGAGCCCCTCAAGTTATTAAATGCCAAATTTAGTTCTTCCAATCCATGAAGATATCCAAGCTCCTGGGGTATAAAGCCTGCGACATTATTTTGTTCATTAGTGCCTACAAATGGTTAATAACAACCTTAATACAATCCAATATACAATTCTTTGTATCCCGAAACAATCTTACTTCAGTTGGAAATGATAATGACTGCTTTAAGTAGTGAAAATATGTAAATTTTATATTGAAAAACACATTTCGGAAATATCAATCAAATGCTCAATTTTTTTTCTGTAGTGGTTCAAAAGTTTTAACCATACCTTCTAAAATGTTTTTGTCAAGATATAAGACCTTAAGCATAGTCAGATTCCCTATTTCTCTTGGAATGAGTCCTGTTAAGCTGTTACTTTCCAGGGCCAACCATTGAAGTTCTGTGCATTCAGATATATCCAATGGAATTGGGCCATTTAGGCTGTTATATGCGAGTAACAGAAATCTGAGTTTCGTTACATTATGGCACATGTCTTCCGGAATATTGCCGGACAAGAAGTTTTTCGTAAGATCCATAATTTCCAGTGATGAGATTTGCGATATCGATCTTGGTAAAAAACCAGAAATTCGGTTGCTTTTTATGCTCAAAATTTTTAGGCTACCAAGATTACCAATATCTAATGGAATCTGTTCTTGTAGAGAATTGAAGTCCATGTTCAGGATCTCCAGCCTCGACAGGTTACAGAGTGAAGATGGAATGGCTCCTTCAAAAGAGTTGTTAGCAATAATCAACTGTTCAAGATTTGGTAATAGACCAAGACTTGATGGTATCCCCCCAGAAAAATCGTTGACACTAAAATCCATGAATTTTAACCTGCGTAAGTGAGCTAACTCTCCTGGAAGTTCGCCATGAAAACGGTTGCCACTAAGATTAAGGTAAATTAGAAAGGATAGGTTTCCCAATTGCGGAGGGATGCTGCCTGTTAATCCCATGTTTGCAAGATTCAACTCTGCAACTCTGTGGTGGCGCGAATTGCAGGTGACTCCAATCCAGCTGCATACCGAGGCATTGATGGACCAGTTTTTCACTGTTAATTGTTTGGGATCTATAGTGATAGTCTCCTTTAAAGAAAGAAGAGCAGATTGATCAGCATTTATGCCTGCAATTGGTCTGGTTAAGAAAGCCAAGTTATATGACATCAGTACAGTTGCAAAAGAAATCAGAAAGCAGATACTTTCCATGGTGATAATATTCCTTTTTGATTGTCAAAGTCTATTATGTGATATGCAGCCCCTTTGAGTTCCTATAAATAAGAAACTGCTTTGTTTCGCCCCAATCTTAAGAATATTTTGTAAGTATTATGTCCTAGGTCCAATCAATTTTGGACATAAACACTTTTATTGTATATAATCGATGCATATTTATAGCAATATCTATTATTTAATTGAATTAATATTCTAATTAATTAAATAATAGAATCCGTAGATTCAATTTTTGGTGATTTGTTAATCACAAGGAGTTGTGATTGTGAGATACAAATTACATATGATTGAATCTTAAATCGCCCGTGGTCGTATGTAATAACAAGATACGAATATTGTTATTATGGATAGACCATCAATGTGACATTTCTTACTTATGAACTAAGTAGCTGATCTCACAAGTTAAAGTGTGGTGACACTTGAATGAACACGTGGATGTTTTGTTATAGAACAAAACATTGAAGACCCACTAGGAGATTCCACATAGATAACTATTTGAGTGTTAGTGTTTAATCTTTAATATTTGGTAGTGGAATTGGTCCTTTGATTTGAGGTCATCATAGTGCCTTATTGAGGACAGTCATACTTTGGCGATATTAGATGTTGCTCTGTCAATGGTCGCTAATACGACATCGTTTGGGTATGTCAAGAATCATATTAAAGTTATAAATGATTAATAGAGGATTTGTCACTCTTAGATAGTAAGAGATTATGATCTGCATTTTATCCAGCTAAGTTGATAATGAAATCATTGGCCAATGTGAACTAATAAGTCCAAAAGGAGTTTTCGACTTACATTGACTTAATAGTGCGATAAAAGATATGATCGATAATTGAGATTGACATATATCCATATCTCATAATTGATCGAATCGTATTGACGAAAGGATTATAGTTTCACGGTAAACGAACAAGTTTGATTTTGTCATACCACGTGATATTTCTCGTCACATGTATTGTTCTGACACATTGCTAGATGTCAATTTAGGACGACGGATATGAATTGATGATAAATTAAAAAGGGTATTTTAATTTATCGATTTTGATTAGATCAAAATAATAATTCACGTCGTTAGGTATCGTGATTGGGAACTTAATGAGCCATACACAAAAGAGAACCAGAAGAATGAGATTTACGAATTAATTAATTGACAAGTATTGGATAATTAATTAATTGAGTTGCTTATTAATAGGCCCAAATTAATTAATTGGATTGACTAACACATGGACTGGATTTAATTAATTTGATTAATTAAAATATTGGACCGGGTTAAGTTTATGAGATGGGTCAAGCCCGTTTGAACTTATATTAATAGGCAACTAGTGTTTGAAAACAGTAATGGAAAAATTCAATATTCTTGCTAGCACAAGAAAAGAAAACTCTAACCGTCATTCTTGTTCTCTGTGCGGAACACCATTAAAGATTGGACAATTGAAGAGCTTGAATTGCAAATCATGATCATTTGAATTCAAGAATCAGCAAAAAGAGTTTGCAAAATTTATCAAATGTACAATTCTTATCACAGTTTATATCTAAACATAAAGCATATCCTTATTTGGGAATCGAAATTGCTTTATTTTCGCTGCGCATGATTAAGCAGATTCCCAACATCTTTGTAGCCTCGCTTTAGTATACGTATTTTGTGGATAGTTCGAGTATTCTGTAGTGGGCGCTCTTTCGTTATTTGGAACAAGTCTTAGCCCCTGCTTCTCTCTTTAAAACAAAATTCTTTATTTTTCATACTCATTTTTAAACGCACAATCACACAATAAAATATTTTCTATGTAAACCTAAATTTTTTCCCAAATTTATAAGCAAAATCTCCAAAAAAATCAATATTCAAAACATTATTTTCCCGAATTTCTCTTTATAATGTCATCAAAAGGGGCTTAGTTTGATGTTGTGTACTCTATTTTTATTCACTTTCCGGTGACGTACCACGTTCATTTATGGGCTTGGCATGATTCTCTGCATTAGCTGGAATCTATTGTATGCCAATGCATCATTTTGAGGACAAATATTTCCACAAAAAGCAGTCTTTGCTGAAACTAATCTATGAATGTGTGGCCAAGAAGAGTGAACACATTTGGATGGTCAAGACGACTCTCAATATTAGTCGTTTGTTTAATTGTGAGTCTTTGATTTTACTTTCTTCATACACTCGCTATTTAGTTTTCTATACGCGTATTGAAAAGTGGTACTTGATTGCTGTTAGAATTCGGGTCAATTTTGAGGACAATATTTCCACAAAAATGCAGCCTTTGCTGTGTGGCCAAGAAGAGTTCACATTTGGATGGTCAAGACGACTCTCGCTATCAGTTGGTTGTTTAATTGTGAGTCTTTGATTTTACTTTCTTCATACACTCGCTATTTAGTTTTCTTTACGCATATTGAAAAGTAGTACTTGATTGCTGTTAGAATTCGGGTCACAGGTATGACCCGAATTCCTTGTTGAAGTAATTGAAGAATTCTAATTGAAGTACACGTCATGAAGAATTTAAGTTTGGAATGCTATTGAAATCTTATGTCAAGTTGAAGTTCAATTATGTAAACCCATTGGGTGTTGAAAATCTGGTGTTTGAATGATTGGAAGAAGTTTAAAATATTTAGGTTTGTATAGTTCTAAGTTATGAAGATCAAATTTCAATGATAATTGAGAGTTTGACTTGAATGATGACTTTTGAATGATAAAAGATACTTTTTGAGCATTAACCAGAGGGACAGGCACCGAGGCGCCAAAGAAATGGCGCCCAACGCCACAATGAAATTATGGGGCAGAACCCTTGGCGCCTAGGCGTTGGGCTCGGGCCGGGCCCGCAGGGAATTTTTGAGCCCGAATGTGTGTGTTTTCTCGCTTTTCCTCGCATACTTCGTTTTGGATCCAGTTTTTGGCATCCTACTTTATCAACAACTTTACCAAAAGGTTTTGGACGTCACCTACATGTTTTCTATAAATACTAGGCTCTTCTATACAATTATATAGTGTGAAATTTATGATTACTAGTTTTTAGGATCATTGTAATATTTTTCTCTCTTCTCCATTATTCTTGTGGTGCAATAAAATTTTCTAATTCTTCTGTCATATTCTTGTCTTCTTTTATTCTTTTGTTATTGATCAAATACTTCATTTCTTTGCCATATAATTTCAACATCTCAATCTGGTGATTGATGTCAACAAGTGATATCAATCCTAACAATTGCAATATAAATCTTAAAGTGTATGTATTTCGAGTTTTTTAAAATATAAACAAAAATGAGTAGGTTTGTTAGATTTGAATGAAATAAATTGGATGTTTTATACTGAGTCTTTGTTTGGTAGTCTTTTTGTAGAAAACATTGTTTTAAGTAAGGATTTTTTTTTTTATTTTTTATTTTTAAATAGAAACTCAGTTCATCTGCGTAGATATATGTATACGGTATACCAAATAACAAATAGAAATGTAAACAATGCTTATTGAAAATGGCAACCTAGAAAACTTGGACTCACGGGGTACTACCATCATAAAAAAAATTATATATAGGATTTTCTTTTTCTTTCATGCCTAATTTGTTTGAAAGACTATTATTATCTTTTTTGGAAAGATTTTTTTTGTTTACCTTTCCTATTAGAAGAATATTTATATTTATATATTTTAATTTTACATATAAATTTAAGAACTTAGTATTTTATAACAATTACTAGTCTGATGCCTGTGCAATGCACGGGTTGCATTATTTTGAACGTAATGTTAGCGTTTTAATGTTGATATGAGTTTAGCAATTAAAGAAGAAATCAATCAGTTACGAAGACAAAGCTGTTCTATAGGGTTAGCATCAAAGTTTTGGACTTATTTGTCTATAAATATAACATCTTGACGACAGACTTGTATATCAAAGTGGGTTTGGATAAGTCGTTTCAGTCAAATGTCTACAGCTACACCTATCACGCCTATAAGAAGGACATTAAGAGTTTTCCTTATATATTTTGTATGTAATAAAGTTGAACGTGAAAAAATAACTATGAAACATTATATTCAATGAGTGCTGTTTAAAGTTAAATGTATTAAAAATCTTACTTATGTTGATTTTCTTGTCCATGTACTTCTCTAGTTGATCAAATGAAGTAAGTTCATATTTTTTGAAGAGTAAGTTCAAGTTATTCTCATTTAATTCTTCAATTTTTGTTCTCCCTGTTACACTCCCAAGTTTTTTCTTCAGGGGAGTTTCGGAATTCACTTTTTATATCTTTAAATGTTGCATTGAGATAATGTATGTTTTTCCAAGTTTGATGATGATCTTTAAGTGCAGTTATATTTGCATCGTATATTGTCTCTGTGACTTTCTTTCCCTGGTCAATATTAAAAGAGATGAAAATATTAACAAAAGATAAAGGTATAATGAAAAGTAGAAATTTATTGTAATTATTAGTATGTATGTACTTTAAATCCATGAGAGTAAGATTCTGGTATCGGCGATTGTTTTCCTACAACGATAACTTTTGTTAACCAATTAGTTTCTGAAGTTGAAATTTGTAGAATAAAGTTATAGAGTCCAGGCATCTTTGTTATCTGTGAGTGATATGAACACGAGTACGAATAAGTGCAGCTATGAATGCAAGATAGTTGTTCATGTAGAAGAAGAAGACAATGGAATTTTAAACCGGAAGATGAAAAAATTACTAATAATGAACAGAAGTTAGAATTTCTCAAGTATGGTGAATGGTAATGGTAATAATAGTTGCTTTCTGTTTGCACATTTGAAGTTGAAGTGCTGAGTTAAGGTATTTATAGAGGAGAGAGAATAGTTTAATAGATATTTTGACTTTTCAATATACAATTTGGTGTTGGAAGGATAAAGTTGAAGTGCTAATATGTCCATATGTCAGTTGTAAAATATCAATTGGGAAAAGATAACTTACCGTGGTGCACGTGTGTATCTATTTGGTAGAAAATAACTGTTGTCAAATATCCAATGATATAAAGTAAATATATATACACTCTATTAAGATGGATGGTTTTAGGATTACTATTCATTTATAATTTCTAGTTATAGATTACCGTTTCATATGTGGACAAAAAAATTAGCCTTATTTATTGACTTTGGAATACTTCAATTCTCCATGAATGTTTTTTGTAGTCGGTTGTAAATAGTTGGTTAATGTTTTAAAAATATCTACCTTCATGTATTAGAAAAGTAAATAGCAACAAAAATTTATTTCATTCTATCATCGTCTTCTCTAGCTTGTAAGAAATCCTGAAGGTTTGTCTTCCAGCACAGAAACTTGAGATTTTCTGTTAACCTTCATTCCATTTTACTGATGATTTCAATTACCTCAGTTTCTATATTTAAATTTCACATGACATCCCACTTCAGGTTATCTCTTCATTGTAATCAGGTTTTAAAATAAATCTTGGATATCAACGGTAGTTCATATAATAGAATTAGGTTTGCCTATACATGTCTTATACAGCGTGATGATCGTCATAGTGTCGAGCAAGTTGGGAGAAGCTTCAATCGCAGGACACATATGGTAAGTTTTTTATGCTGATTAAATCTTTCAATCTTTATGCGGTTTACACTTTATTATTTAATGGATTTTAAATATGCTTTGTGATTAGATTCTAATGTAAATATTACGAGGTTGATAATTTCAGTATTATATATCATTTGTATTTTTTTTTTTAGTGGTTAGAGTAAAATCGTATAACAATCAAAATAGAAATGATTTTGTCCTAGATTATTGTTAGCACGTAAAAAAAAATAAAAAATTAAATTAAATTAAATTAAAGATGCGGAGCATGCTCCGCACATTGCGGAGTTTAGTTTAGTTTTTTTTTTTAATACATTCTTAAGAGTTTTTTTTTTTTTTTTTCAGCTCTCGTTCCCGTGTCTCCACATTCTGTGGAGACACGGAGCTCGTGTCTCCGCGCTGTGCGGAGAAGTGCCTTTTTTTTATTTCTTATTTTTTTGCCAAAAAATTATATTTATTTACATTTTACACAAAATATAAATATAATTTCACTTATTAATAATTTAATTCAAAAATATTAGAAAATATTCAATTTCATACATACATGAAAATCAAAATTCCTTTCGGGGGCGTTGCCCACGAGCCCCCACGAGGGGCACTGTCCCCTCGACTCTCGCAATCTGATCCTCGTCAAGGGCGTTGCCCCCGAACCCCAACGAAGGGCTCTATTCTGTCGATCCCCACAACTTGATCTGGCGATCGATCCTCGTCGGCGCATCACACGAGCGGCGCTACCCCCTCAACCTCCCACAAGGAGCAATACCCCCTTGTATGCTTTCAAAAGTTTCGTTTACTTTATCTTCTCTGCTCCACCTTCATAACGAATATGTGTTGTTGCTTAATTATAAACAGTAATTTTTTTTTTTCAAATCATTGCCATCTCTGCTTGTAAATTTCAAATGTTTTTGTGAAATTTGAAGATTTTTTTTTACACATTGTTTAAAATGCGTTGATAGTTTAAAAAAAACTATGGTGCTAAAATATGATGAAGTAAAGAGTAGATTGACAAAAATGAATTTTGCATAAAAGAAATCAATAATAACTCTAATGAGAATTCATAATTTATTTAACTGAAATGTTACTAGCATAGGCCACTTTATTTTCCTCAACCTAAGAACCATTTTGGTTCTACAAGTGCACAGGTCAACAGATGAATCTTTAGTTTTATTTCGCGATTCAAACTCTTTTAGAAACTAAAATGGAAGCGATTTTGACCTATTTTCTGACTCTTATAAATAGAGAAAGAGAGCTACACATAAAAAAAAAAAAAAATCTTGCCTCTTCATATATAATAGTATCATCAAATTCATCAAGAACAAGAAGCTAATTCCTATGTCATCATTTTCTTTCTATAAAGTAGGGTCAATGAGATTAATTTTTTGGAAATTTTGAGTAACCTATGTCATCGTATGCTTTCAAAATCTTCGCCCACTTTATCGTTCATACGTTCACCTTCATAACGAATATGTATAGTTGCTTAATTATAAACTAGCAAAATTGCTTTTGTTAAACATTATCATATGTGTTTGTTAATTTCATATGCTTTTGTGAGGCTAAAGGTACAGATTCTTTAACCATTCACATGTAGTACATTTTGTTCCTTGAAGTAATATTTCAGTTATAAAATGAGTAATGCCTTAGTCGATTACCTATGGTGACACCCTCTTTCACTTTTCCATATATACTTGCAACGACTAATATACAAATGAGTATACTTGTAAAATTTCCATCTTTATACTTTCATCTATTATTGTCATTAAGTAAAGTACATCACTAATTTCTATGTAGATAATAGAAACTCTTTTTCATTTCTGTATAGACCAACTAAAACTCTGAACTTCAAGGATTATCAGATAATATTTTTCATTGTTAAATTTTACTAATTATTATGTTAGATAAAAACTTATTGTCCCCTCGACCCCGCAACCTCTACCTTTTTTTCAATTTTACCATGTTGCCTCTGAATATCTGATTTCTTCTTGGGTAGGCCATCATATATTGTACAATACCCGCAATTGTTCACTTTACATCCCTACTTTGCTCCTGACGGTGGCCAAAAGGCAAACGACAACTTTTCCTACACATTTTGCCCACAACATCAACTCCAAAGTCGCTACGTCAATTCTCTACCGACTCCCGTGATTTTTTTAATTTTTTTTAACAAAAATCTCTTAAGAAGAAAAAATTCCTTTGTTGAGCACAAAAGCAATTGAACCTGTAAAAAAAAATCATTCTTATAACTTTGGTACAAAATTGAGAGATACCTTACAGTTTGCAACTTTTGTCCTATCGCCAACAACAAACTCAAAGGCAAAGAGAGCGGCGACAACGGCTTCGCACTAGACAGGCTAATCATAACAAAAGAATAGCTCATCCTATGTCATGTACATACGTTCTAATATTCTCGGCGTGCAGGACTTTTCCCAACAATCTCCAGCTCAAGCGTCGATTGCACATGACCTACATAACAATGAGTGAAAATTCAACCATATTTTTCGCAGTAAGTTTCTTAATTGTAGGCAAGGTCAAGGGGAGAATATGCTCTCTCTTATTGGATATTTGATAAATGAGGATTATTTGATTAAACTTAAATATGTCTCCATCTTACTACCATTTTTTGTTGTTCTCATGGACCAAAATAACTATCCCTTTTTAATGTTGGGTAATTTTATGTGGTAGAATTGCATTAAATATTTTTAGTTCCAAATTTACCCTTAACATGAGTGTTCATGGAAATTCATTTTAAATTATTATGTTGAGGTATTTTTGGTAAACTTATTGTTGTAATTGTCTTTCCAATTCTTAGTTTAATAAATGTTGTATATCCTTTGATCACTTTCCAGTGCAACCGAGTTTTTAATGGCGGTTTTCATTTCTTCTCATATCAGAAATCTCTTCTCCAAAGTTCATTCATTCTCTTATAATATAATCTCTCATCTAATCTTAGCATTCAAGACGATAATATTACCTTCAATAGTACACAACACGTGCATTGCACGAGGCAAAAACTAGCATGGGAAGAAGTGCTCTAAAGTTGGTTTTTCTTTTTGTACAAACTAAACTTGTTTTTTTCTTTCTTATCTATAAGATCTTTAAAATTAAAATGTCTCTAGGTGGTAGTTATGTTTTTGTTTCATTTACAGAAGATTTTCTTAATAGTTATGTTTTTTCTAAATGTACAAGCTAAAGTTGCATTGAAATGAACAATGTTTCTTCTACAGAAGCATTTTCATAGCCCCTCACAAAGGGGGGCCCCACATATATAAAAAGGAGCATACTATTTGTACATCGGGGTTGACACTCCGGTGTACAAACCCCCTTACAAGAGAGGGGGCCCACAATTTTTTTATTGGTCGTGGACCCTTTCTCTTGTGAGAGGGTTTGTACACCGAGATGTCAACCCTGATGTACAAATAGCATTTTCCTATAAACAATGGTGTGGGCCCCCCTTTGTGTGGGGCCTATATTGCCCATGTGAAAATGCTTATGTAGAAGAAGCATTGTTCCATTAAAATATGGAAGGATGTGATTGCTGGTATATATCACCCTCTATCTTAAAAGAGTCAGTACTAAGTTACTATTCATTTGAGATTTTCCCTCACAATTCACTGTTCATTTGTAAACTGTGTTTGGAAAGCTTCTACCATTCAATTTACTATTCATCTAAAATTGACAGCCACTTTTTTTTTTTACTAGAAAAGCTAAAAGTTTATCAACTTAGCCCTAACCCTTTGCCCTTGCCCTTGCCTTTGCCTTTCTCTTGAAGGCATTTGTAGCTGTCGATTTAGCAACCTCGCATCTGTTAGTAGCAAGCTCAATGATAAGGCGCCTGAGTCCGTTCCACGATCAACCTTCGTACCACTTCCAAAGAGAGTATAATATATTCCTCTTTCAAACACCAATTTTTGCAAATTTTGTAGTTAATTCTTTAGTTTTATATAGTTTTCAGTCAACCCATTTAAAGCTTCTTCATGTTCTTGTTTGTCTTGTAAATTGAACTATTTGAAGCTTCTCTTTTTGTTCGAGTTCGCCTATTTTGACCCACTACATTTTTTTCCTAATTACTATAAGTGTTTTTCTTTTTTATTTCATTTCTACTGTTCTGTTACTGAAGTAGTATAATTTTGCCGACCTCAATTTCCCGTTTCTCGTAGTTCTTGTGAATGAACTTGTTTCTGGTTCTCCATTTGTACTGAAAGAAGATAGAGCCGCCTAAAAAACCTAGAAAATCTTCAATTTCATCTCTATGGTAAGTGCAACTCTCCACTTGAGGTACTTCGTTTCAAATGAACTTGTGAATGAATTTGTTTCTGGTTCGCCGTTGGTACTGAAAGAAGATAGATCCGCCTAAAAATGAAATCTAGAAAATATTCGATTTCATCTCTCTGGTAAGTGCAACTCTCCATCTGAGGTACTTTGTTTCAAATAAAGGTTACGCCTTTGAATTTGACTTTATTTTCAGGAAATTATGTTGTGCTGTGTCTAATTTAATTTTTAAATTTTTGAAGAGCTTTTCAACATTAATTACTTCAAAATGGGTTCAAATTGTGGTTTTTTTTTTTTTTTTTTTATCATTCACTACTAGGTACCTACCTTTTAAGAGCTTTTATTATGCTAATTTTATTTGCAGTTAGTTAAACAATTTTTTGTATTACTGCTTCACTTTGGCATGTTGCTATTGGGGATTCATAAAGATGGTGTAGGAGATATTTCTCATGGTTTGGGATGAGAATTGCTAATGGATGGTGTAGAGGTTGGCATGTTTGTAATTTGAATTACTTGTCTTTTTCAAATATACATTTTCCGATGTTGGATTGCATCCATTGGGTCCTTAGTTGAAATGGGGTGCTCAACATGAGCAAGGAGATCAATAAGCCATCTTATTTTGAGTAAATAATTATTGATTGACAGAGAATCCTCCTTTGCATGTTGCAATAGTGTCTTCACATGCCTAATTCCCACAAACCTGAGGTGGAATCAACGGGTTGAAGATGGTGGAGCCAACTATACTTTTTATTGTGGGCTAGCCGAAAGATAGAAGCCATCGATGATAATAATGATGATGATGATGTTAGTCTTGTGCCTATATTTATAGTAAGTATATTCTAACGACATTTTGAATTAATGTTTATATTATTCACGTGTTAAAATTTACAACAATAATCTAATTCTCCATGATCATATGAAATATAACAAATTGTATACTCGACGCTTTGATTGTGACAGCCGAACCCTCTTATCCTAAGCCTTATGGTGGCAAATGAGGAATCAAGAGGAAGAGGCCAAGCAAAAAGTAAGATGACAAGAAAAAAGAAAAGAAAACTACTATCGATGGAAAACCAAAGGGAAAGTGTTTTCTTGTGAACAAAAGGAACATTGGAAGAGGAACTGTTCGAATAACCTAACTAAGGAGAAGCAAGGTAATGGAGATATCATATTCAGTGAGTCATGCTTAGTGGTTGATTCTACTAGTAGTTGGATTGTAGATTCTAGAGCCACTAATCATGTATGCAATTCTTTGCAGGGGTTCCAGGAAACCAAGCACCTCAGTGAAGGAGAGTACACTCTCAGAGTCTACACATGAGCAGTAGTGTCCACCAAGGTTGTTGGCACCTTTACTTTATATTTTGAGAATCGTAGACGCTTGATCTTAGATAACTGTTATTACGTTCCCAAACTTACACGAAACTTGGTTTCCGTTGCACATTTATATCTAGTGATGGCAACGGGGCGGGGGTGCCTGCCAATCCCCGACCCCGCCCCGCCCCGCCTTTGACGGGGCGGGGCGGGGTGGATTTTTGCCCCGTTTAATGCCCCATTTAGTTTTTATTTTTTTTTAAACAAAAGATTTCCAATTAAATATAATTCAAAATTTTATAATCCAAAGCAAATAATACTTGAAATAATTACATCAATATCCAAAGTAAGCACTGAAAACAAACGATGTCCAAAATGAGGCGATTTACAAGTAGAATTACATTGTAACTAAATTTCATTTCGTTATCTAATAGTTTTCCATTTTCATAACTTCATTCATGAGCAGGGCTAGAGATGACAGAAGATAGTTCCTGAAAATTGAAGAACGAAAGATATATTATACTCAATATCATCATAATAACTACAATTAAAATTTACATTATTTGATAAATAAAATTACCTCCTCATCAATATCTTCATCATTCATCTTGAAGCAACATCCAAAATATGCAGATGGCGTAGAATTCACTATTAATAAAGTAAAATAGTTAGTAATAACTAATAAGAAAATTCATAAAATGAACAATATGAAAAGCAAATATTTATATAAATCGTACCGTGAATATCGGCCCATAACCAATCTTGAGTACACATTAAAGCCTCCAAAGTTTTAGGGTGAAGCCTATTTCTATGTGGACTAATAAATCTACCACTAGTACTAAAGGCAGATTCGGAAGCCACTGTAGATACCGGGATGGCCAAATTATCTTTTGCAATTCGAGATAAAGTCGGATATTTGATTGCATTCACTTTCCACCATGTTAATATGTCAAAATCATCCAACCGAGGCAATATAGGCTCATCCAAGAAAGATTCAAGCTCAGTTTTCATATTGCTAGGAGTTCCAACATTGGAAACAAATCTATAAAAACCCGCCATGCGATCTAAATTATTATTAGCACTTGACGCCTCGGTTTGACACGAAGAAGTAGAAGACTGAGCTGGAGACCCACTTGAATCATTCTTTTTCTGATAATCAAGAACCAACTTGCTACAAACTTGATAAATTTTTTCAATCTCGCTTGCAGCGTTGTCATTAAAAATAAGAGGATAATAATACTTAACTAACATCATCTTATACCTTGGATCCAACACTGCTGCTAAAGCCAAAACTCCATGAATATCGCTCCAATACTTGTTAAACTTTTCTATCATACTGGAGGCCATCATTTGAACTTCCACATAAGGAGATTCAAGCCACTTATACAACGACAGTTTGATATCACAAATATTTGAAAAAAAAAAGATTAGCAGTTGGATACTTAGTTCCTGAAAACAATTCAGTAACATCAAAAAAAACCTTTAACTTCTCACATATTTCTTTTGCTAAATCCCAATCACCATCACTAGGCAAACATTTATACTGTGACTCCCTCTGTTTCAAACGAGGAAAAACATCTTTATAAATCAAAGCAATACGAAGCATCAAGTATGTGGAATTCCGTCTTGTTTTACAATCAAGCACCAATTTTTTCTCACAATCAATTTTCAATTGACGTGTAAAGAGCTCAAATTTTTCGGATCTTTTTGGCGTAGTTGTCCAATAAGCAACACTATCACGAATTTTCTCAACACTACCAACAATAATCTCCAACCCATCCTTTACAATAAGATTTAATATATGTGCACAACACCTCATATGGAAAAGTTCACCATTCAATACAAGAGAACGAGTACAAAGCCGACTTAACACAATATTGATCATAGCATCATTTGTAGTGCAATTATCAACTGTCAAAGTTAGCAACTTACGATCAATATTCCAGTCTAGTAAGCTGCACAATAAAGTTTCTGAAAGCACGTCAACAGTGTGTGGACACGGCACATATATGAACCTGAAGAATCAGATTAAATCAACTAAAAGAATATAATGTTGGTAAATTATGAGTCTAAATACTTTTATATTGTACCTCAAGATTCGACTTTGTAGTTTCCAAGCATCATCTATGAAATCAGCAGTGATAACCATGAAACCTTTCTTTTGATTAGAAGCGGTCCACATGTCGGTAGTTATTGAGATCCGACTCTCAATCTTCTCGAGTGCAATCATATTTTTTTCTTTCTCGCATTCATAAATTTTCAAAATGTCGCTCTTCAAAGTGTTGCGAGAAGGAACCTTAAACAATGGTTGCAGGTTGTGCAAGAACTCTCGAAATCCAATGTGATCAACCATAGACAAAGAATACTCATGCAAAATCACCATTTTCGAGAGACTATACCTACACTTATCTGGATCGAAAGAGTAAGTACCCATTGTAATCTTGCCACTCGCGGGATCCTTGCACAAATTTAAAGTTGTTTGGCAAGTATTATCATGACGACGAAATGCACATCTCTTCAAATGATCGTGCAAATGCTTTGTACCATTTTTTGTATCACCCCCTAACTGTTTCTTACAATGATTGCATATAGCCTTCCATTTTTCACCATTTTTTTGTCTTTTATAGTGATCCCAAACAGCTGAAGTCAATTTCCTCTTTCCGAAAGATGGTTCTCTAATATTACCCTCTTCGTCACTTATGTTTATTGGCCTTTCATTTGCATTTGGTAACGGTTCATTTGGATCTTCTTGCTGGACATCGCTCACCGATATATTTTCCTCGTGTATCGGTCCTAATCCAATACTTCCAGCACTACTTGGGCAAGACATCTATGCAAAATACATATATTATAAATAAATATGGTCCTAATCCAATACATAAGTTGAATGTTGCAAAATAGTGACGAACTTTCTTATAATCAATGACTATAATTTATAAGGAAATAACTCTCGTAACTTATATAATTTAAAATAAGCATCATAATAAATAAACATAAACTGTAATTTATAAGAACTAAGAAAAAGTACCCTAGTAACCCTACTGCTTGTTTTATGAAAAATAAGTTTCTTTCTCCGACTTAGCAAAACGTGATCCACGAAGTTATGTTGGATGCAAAAAGCTTGTGGAAAGTCAAGATTAATAACTTCTTAGCATTTTTCATTGGTTTGTTACTGCCTTTTTTTTCCACAGGTTTTTGGATTTTCTTTTCTTTTTTCTACAAGTCCTTTTCATAATATATCTCAAAAAATTGCGAGTCGCACAGGCATTTTGGAAGAAAGATGAATGAATAAATAAAAGGAAAAAAACTTTTAGCTCCTTAACTTCGATACTTCGATGAATTTAAGTATTTGGATTCTTATTTAATTACTTATTGGTATTTAGATCCTTAACTTTTATTTTCGGTGCATTTTTTCATCGAAACCATGGCTTCCCACTATCCCCAGTTGTGGTTAAAAAAATCAACTTGCCCCTTCCTTTCCTTCTCTACTAACTGTGTGTACAGATATTTGGAAAAAATTCTACCGGTTCACTTTCTTCAAGACAAGGCAAAAGCTTGAAGGAATAATTGTTTTTATTTCCTTATCATACTTAAAGTGGTTTCATTAGAATCCTTTTTAGCTGAATAAATGGAATAGAAGTAGAATCCAAGTGTTGAATCGCTTACCGTTTTGAGGCTGTAGAAACAAGACAATTTTGGTGTTCTTCTCTTTTGTTATGGCTGCCTTAACTTGGGTTAGTTGCTGGTAACAGTTACTTTTGCTCTGTAAAGTGGGTAATCTACTTCAACTTGAGTTCGTTTCTGGTAACATAGTGCTTCATCATGGCGAGAGACACGACGAATTTGGGAGGCGCGGGTTCAGCCGTTCAAGGCTTCAGGGAGTTTGAGAGAGAGATATTTGGGAGGTTTGGTGAATTTAGGGTTAGTAAATAGTAATTGACTAATTGTTTTATTTTTATTCAAGTTTTTAAATTTTTTTTTTTATTTTAAAACCAAACCGGGACGGGTTCGGGGCGGGGCATCCTCGCCCCGCCCCGCCCCGCCCCGCGACCCGAGGTGGGGCGACAATTCTCGCCCCGCCCCGCCAACCCGTCGGGGCGGGTTTTTTTCGTCCCATTAGGGGCGGGGCCCCGTCGGGCGGGACGGGGCGAGGCGGGTTTTTTTGCCATCCCTATTTATATCATGTTGGTTATTCAGTACTTTTTAGCCGTTCTACGGTGGTTATCAAGTTAAATAATTATGTTATATGTTCGGGTCATATGGTTAATAGTCTCTATGTCTTAAGTCCTATGATTGGCCCTATATATAACACTAGTACCAACGAAACTCTCTTATGGCATCTTAGGTTGGGTCATATTAATCTAAACATGATCCAAAGATTGGTAAAGGATGGACCTTTAAAGGAGTTAGAGGTTGAATCTATACCAACATGTGAATCTTGTAAATAAGGAACGATGACCAATAGGCATTTTAAGGTTAAAGGACTAAGAGCTAAAGAAGATTTAGAATTGGTACATTCCGATATTTGTGGACATATTAGTACTCGGGCTAAGGAGGATTTGAGTACTTTATCACCTTTACGGATGATTACTCTAGATTTGGATACATATACCTTATGTTTGACAAAGCTGAAGCTTTGGAAAAATTTAAGGAGTTTCGGACGGAAGTTGATAAACAATTGGGTAAGAGTATTAAGACTCTTCGATCAGATCGAGGTGGCGAATATCTATCCCAAGAGTTTAAGGTTTACTTATCGGATAATAGAATACTATCCCAACTGAGTGTACCAAGAACTCCCCAACAAAATGGTGTCTCGAAAAGGAGAAATCGAACTCTTTTGGATATGGTAAGATTAATGATGAGTTATTCCTTATTGCCCATGTCCTTTTGGGGATATGCACTTCAAACGGCCATTTATATCTAGAATTTAGTACCGTCTAAGTCAGTTCCCACGACGCCTCTTGAATTATGGAATGTGCGCAAGCCTAATTTGCACTATATTCGGAATTGCAGTGTCAGCACATGTACTAAAGGGAAAGACTGATAAGATGAAATCAAGATCAAAAGTTTGTCTCTTTGTAGGATATCCAAAAGGAACAAGAGGTTACTGCTTCTATAGTTCTCTAGATAAGAAAATATTTGTTAGTACAAATGCAACCTTCTTAAAAGACAAGTACATAGAAGAACACAAGTCTACTAGTAAGATTCTATTAGAAGAGGTATTAGAACATGGCTCAAATAACTCGATTCCAAATTTCTGCATGGAATCAAATAGTTATAACTTGGAACCTCCTACGGAACCTATGGCACTAATGAGGTAAGTGAACATGTGATGCCTACAGTACCTCATAAGATAGAACCAAAGATAGTAGGGAATGAGGCACCCATTGATGTACTTCTACACACCCATTGCGATGGGGATTATGAGGAGGTTGGTCATGAACAATAACATAATCAAGTAGTGGGAGGAGATGAAGGATCTTCGGTCAGACTAGACAATCAAGCACCTTCAATCATTACGCATAGTGGGAGGGTTATTAGACCACCTTCTAAATATTTACTCTATGGAAAGTCCTATCAGGCAATCTCTACTGAACAAGAAGAAGATCCTACTCGTTTAAGGAGGCATTGGAGAATGTAGACTTTGAATCATGGAAATTTACCATGAACTCAGAGATGGAATCTATGTATTCTAACAAGGTTTGGAATCTTGTGGGTGCACCTAATGGGGTCAAACCTATAAGGTGCAAGTGGGTCTATAAAAGGAAAAGAGGAATAGATGGGAAGGTCGAAACCTTCAAAGTCAGACTAATGGCCAATGGTTTTACCTAAAGAGAAGGTGTCGACTATGAAGAAATCTTCTCACCGGTTGCCATGCTTAAATCTATTCGAATCATTTTATACATTGCCACTCATTATGATTATGAGGTTTGAAAAATGGATGTTAAGACAGCCTTTTTCAATAAGTGTCTTAACGAGACTATCTGCATGATGCAACTTGAGTGGTTCATAAGAGAAGGTCATGAAAGGAAAGTCTGCAAATTGCAACGGTCCATTTATGGACTTAAGCAAGCGTCCAGGTCATGGAATGTCAGATTTGATCAAACCATTAAGACCTATGATTTTGACCAAAATCTGGACGAACCCTATGTATACAAGCGTATGCAAGGAAAGAAAGTAGTTTTTCTGATTATTTATGTGGATGACATTCTACTCATCGGAAATAATGTAGGGACATTATCATCTGTAAAGAAATGGTTGTCACAGCAGTTTGATATGAAGGACTTAGGATAGGCTAGTTATGTTTTGGGAATCCGTGTCTTGCAAGATAGGAAAAACAAAAGGATAACATTATCCTAAGCTTCATACATTGACAAAATATTTTCTAGATTCGCAATGTAGAATCCCAAAAGGGGGCAACTATCTTTTAAACATGAAATTTATCTATCTAATGAGCATTTTCCCCAGACTCCGACAGAGATGGATCACATGAAGAATGTTCCTAATGCCTTGGCTATGGGAAACCTCATGTATGCTATGCTTTGCACTAGACTAGACATTTGTTACGCTGTGGGTATTATTAGTCGTTATCAATCTAACCCAGGACCAGAATATTGGATAGCAGTTAAGCATATACTCAAGTACCTTTGGAGAATAAGAGACTATATGCTCGTCTATTCAGGAAATGATATGAATCTGGTTGGGTATACTGATTCTGATTTTCAATCCGATCATGACTCTAGAAAGTCCCACATCGGGTTCAATATTTACACTGGGAGGTGGAGCCGTAGTATGGAGGAGTATTAAGCAATCTTGTATTGTCGATTCCACTATCGAGGCAGAAACTTGGACCTTGACGTGGTACCTTTGACAGTGGAACCTATGATACTTTATTGCGATAATAGTGGAGTGGTTGCCAATGCTAAGGTCATTTTTTTGTTACAGGAACGATATCGTTTCAGTACAAATTTAACGAGTTTGAAATCGTTCCAGTTCAAATAATAACTACAACGACATAGATATTGTTTCTTTTCATGAAAAATGATAACTATATCATTTTGGCTAAAAATAGTGATTCGATCGTCCACAACCACCCATCATGCCTTCAACGTACGTAGGACGATCGAAAAATGTCATCAAATGGTTTGATGTTACTCAAATGAATTAGAAAGAACGAACGAATATACTTTCTTTCTATTGGAATAGTTCGAAAGTTGTATATAGTCATGAAACCACAAATATTCCCATAATTTCTTTTGAGTGAGATTGAACCCACTGGATGACCTATTTCGATCATCCTACATATGTCGAATGCATGTTGAGTTGTCTTGGACAGTCGAATCGTCGTTTTTAGCAAAAACAATATATTTATCGTTTTATATAAACTAAAACGATATATGTATCGTTTTAGTTATGATTTAAACTGAAACGATATCAATGTCGTCAAAATTGTACTGAAACGATATGGACATCGTCATGTATCAAATTCACAAAATAACATAACGCCGTCCATATCGTTTCAGTACAAATTTGACGAGTTTGAAATCGTTCCATTTTAAATAATAACTACAACGACATATATATCGTTTCTTTTAATGCAAAACGATAAGTATATCATTTTGGCTAAAAATAACGATTCGATCGTCGATAAATACCCATCATGTCTTCAACATACATAGGACGATCGAAAAATGTCATCAAGTGGGTTGCTGTCACTCGAATAGCACTCATATGGCTCAGAAAGAACGAACGGAGATACTTTCTTTCTATCAACATAATTCGAAAGTAATAGAGAACTATAGAAACACAAATGTTCCCCTAATTTCTTTGAGTGAGATTAAACTCGCTCGATGACCTATTTTTGTTGTCCTACGTATGAAGAATGTATGTTAGGTGGTCATGGGTGATCGAATCATCCTTTTTTAGGCATAATGATATAATTCTCGTTTTATGTAAAAAGAAACGATACCGATGTCGTTCTAGTTATTATTTGAATTGCAACAATTTCAAACTCGTCAAATTTGTACTGAAACGATATGAATCTCGTTACTTTATTTCATGGGTTTAACACTATAACAACATCATCTACGTTTCATATGAGAAGAAACGACATATATGTCGTTCTAGTTATGATTTTTACTGGAATGAGTTCCAACTCACCAATTTGTACTAAAATGATATGGACGTCGTTAATTTGTTTCGTGAGTTTGACACTACAAACGACATATTTGTCGTTTTATATGGGAAGAAATGACATCTACGTTGTTCTAGTTACGATGTTGACTGAAACGAGTTCTAACTCGACAAATTTGTACTGGAACATTATAAACGTGGTTACTTTGTTACGGGAACGATTTCAACATCGTTATGAAAATTATGAAAACGATATTGAAGTAGTTTTTTATTATAGGAACGATGTCCATATCGTTATAAAAATTAGCGTGTATTTTATATTACAATGATATCCAAGTTGTTTGTTTGTTATGGGAACGATTTCTATATCGTTACGAATATCAATGAAGCAGTGTGTATTTCATACGAAAACGATATTGAAGTCATTTTTTATTACAGGAACGATGTCCATATCGTTACGAAAATCAGCGTGTATTTCATACTGAAACGATATTCAGGTCATTTTTTGTTACGGGATCGATATCAGTATCGTTACGAAAATCAGTAAAGCAGTGTGTATTTCATACGGAAACGATATTGAAGTCATTTTTTATTACAGAAACGATGTCCATATCGTTACGAAAAATTAGCGTGTATTTTATACTGAAACGATATCCAAGTCATTTTTTGTTGTGGGAACGATTTCAATATCGTTATGACGATCAGTGAAGCAGTATGTATTTCATATTGAAACGATATTGAAGTCATTTTTTATTATAGTAACGATTGTATAAGTGCTCTTATCATCGTCCGTTCGAACATGTTCCTCCTCGCTGTTCATATTTGCAATTTGTTCTTCACTCTCTATTAGTAATACACATCCTTCATCACCAAAATCTTCTTCATTTTCAACTTCATTTGAAAGGGTTACACGAAGAAAAGTTTCTTTACAGACGGATAGAAACCACTTCACATTATTGTCGTTTGTCTGTAATGTGAAAAACACGACAAAAAACGACTTTAATTTTGTACTAATAGCACGAAAGCGAAAATAACACAATGGCTACAAAATTCAATAAATCATTTCGTGCTTCCAATAAATACAAAATAACAAAGTTACAAGTCGCAACAGTTATACAATTTTAAGTTTCACTACCAACTGTTTGACATTTACAAGTGAAGCAAACATGCCCAGTTTTCTTACACTTAGAGCATCGGGCGTTATAGGGACAAAAGTTGACATCTCCATTTTGTATAGCATTGTATAGACCTTCAACATCTCTTTAACTTTATCATACAAGTTCACACAAGAACTTGTTTTCGAAGCAAAAATAACCAATGTTTTCCCTTTGTCATTCACTACATATTTCCATTCTCAAACGCCTTCAACTGACTGCTCATATTCAACTAGAAGTCAAATTGAATCCATAACATATCCATGGTGTCCAAAACTGCAATTAAACATAAAAATTGTAAAATTTCATCAGATATCAAACTTAGTACATTATTGATAACGAGATGTAAGTCATTATGGTTTGTAGAAAACGATATGTAAGTCGTTATGGTTTGCAAAAAACGATATGTAAGTCGTTCTAGACGAGAAAATGAAATGTATATTTCACAGTAAAGCAGCAAATATAATAGCCAAACATGTGTTTATCAGCATATTCACTTCAAAAATAAGGGGAAATAAGAAAAATTTGTGTGTTTACCAGCATATTCACTTCAAAAATAAGTGATAATAAGAAAAATTGGAAAACAACTCATATCAAAGCTCTAATTCAATGATAAATTGAATTCAAAGCTATTATTGACAAATGATCACCATAAACACAAATCACAACACGTGATTCAGAAAAAAAATAAAAAAAAAAATTAGCCAAAATATTGAAATTAACATTACCTTCTCTTCTTCTTCAAATGCCCATCAAGAATATAGTAAGTTTTGATTACTTACTTCAACCAAGTGAGTATTTAAGAGGATGCTAATAGTAAATTTTAGAATTTGATGAAGAAGAGAAGAAGATGATAAAAATGAAGAAAAGTTGCAGAGAGTTGTCGACCCATTTGTGGAAGAAAGAAAGCAAAAATTGATTTAGGGCTAAATGGAATTTGAAAGGGGAATTTGGGCATTATGTCTTTTTACATATAAGAATATTTTAGTAATGTACAAATTGTATTTTCCTTTTCTTTGTATCATGAGGCCATCTAACTAAAAGACTTAGTTGGTGGACTTTATAAACTAAAACTTGGTTTGACTAGGCTCATTAAATGAAGTCCCCAAAATTGATTTAGGGCTAAATGGAAATTGAAAGGAGAATTTGGACATTATGTCTTTTTACATACAAGGATATTTTAGTAATTTATAAATTGTATTTTCCTTTTCTTTGTATCTTGAGGCCATCTAACTAAAAAACTTAGTTGGTGGACTTCATAAACTAAAACTTGGTTTGACTAGGCTCATTAAATGAAGTCCCCAAAAAACTTGATGACACTACTGCAATGTTAATAAATTATGGACTAATTATTAATTCATTTGCAAGTACACTAACTTGTAACTATTTACCAAAGATCCTGGAACATTATAAGAATAATGTCAACACTTCTCCATAAGTTACACTTTATTTCCTCATAACATTTGTTACACTTCAGAGATAAAATGTCAGGAACGACAGATTAAATGTCGGGATTGTGATAAAACAATATTTTGTATGCGGATATTGTTTTGTCGTACTTGCTTTTGTAATGTCAGTGTTGTTATTTCCTAACGATCGAGCCTTAATGTGAGGTCAAAGCATATCGCGCGTGCATCTCTTCTTATGATTACATTATGTAGTATGTGGGAAATGTTGAGAATGACTAAGACAAGCTGTCGGAATTGGCACATGAGCTGTCGAGATGTAATGCATGTATTATGTTTGGGCAACTATTAGGATGGGTGTGCTTATCCACATGTCGTGGACACATAAAGAATCGAGCACAAACTATAGTTTGAGTCATTGCATGCGGTTTAGTAAATCGAATTGAGGATACATAATATTTTACAACAACATAACAATCAATAACGTAACGAAGATGATATATTAAGTTTGAGAATGTAAAGAGGGGTACATGTAGTATTACAAAAATAAGCACAACGGACAAGAATCAAATTTTACGCCAAATGCGTTACATTGGTGGTTGAACATGTGGTCTGATTATGACATACTAAAATAAGCACATGCGGACAAGAATAAAATCTCTTCATGTGTCGAACTCAACAGTTAAATTGTCTATCTCGACAGTTCACATGTCTAAACCGACTGTTTCAGCAGAACTATTCAACATATGAACTATAGGAACTTCGGAAAACTTGAAAACATGTATTTGGTACATTTGAAGACCGAAAACATTAATGGTGATAATAAATTCTCAACTACAACATGAAAACATCTTCCCATTAATAAATAAATCAATACTTCATTAAATATGGAATCCTTCATTTTGTACACGATATTGATATTTTTATCCTTCAAAAATATTTTAAAAACCAAACAAACCAATGAACAATAGTTTCAAAAATTCTCCCATTGCATTTGACCATATTGTATTTAACATCTAACAAAATATTAATATATAAGATAAAATTATAAACAATTTGTAATGAATTCAATAGTAATGTGTTCTTGATTATGGAATGAAGAAGATGGAGAAGAGTTAAGGTTTATTAATGAGAAGAAGATGTGTGGTTATGTTAATATATCAAATTCTTTTATCTTTTTTTTTTTACAAAATTCATATTACTCAATATAATATACATATAAACAATTTTTATAATATTTAAATTAAATCATCATATCATAGCATTAATTACATTTAAATCAAATATTAAATGCTCCTAAAAAAGTGTTATTAAGGGTAATTTGGACATTTTGCACCAAAAAATGATATTTTTCCTCATAAAAAGTGAAAATGACAATTTTTTTAAAATTTTCAAATTTAGTGACATTTATAAAAATTTCTCTTGAATTAATAAAGTTGTCTTTTAGCCCCTGTTTGACACTCATTAATTTCTCTTTCTCTTTCTCATTCTCATTCTTCATTTCAACCACACATTCTCCCAATAAAATAATATTACACACAAATCAAAAAAAATTTATCACTTTTCCACCACACATTTTCACATCAATCACTATTCCATAATTTCTATTATTTTAAAAATGAGTTTAAAAGAGGGGCTAAGTCCAAAAGAGTCAAGCATGCATACATGAAAGGTTGTCAATCAATTACATTTTTTAAATATTATTTCATGCCTAGATGTTGGGAAATTTGTAATGATAGCCTACTTATCACTTGTTGGATGGGAAAGGAAACGATTGTAAGGATTTAATTAATATTATATGTTAAAAACGTGTCTTATCATTTAAATTAGCATCATTTGTACCTAATTTCATGCCATTAGGAAGAGTTATTATTTATTTAGCATCAATTACACCTAATTAGGTGCCACTAGATTTAAGGATTTACCCATATATTAATATATGTAAAACTTTTGGTTTTGGTTTGGCACCACGTTGAAGTTAAATCTATAAGGTATCCAAAATTTTATTTTATATTTGGCCATCATTAGTTAACTCATATTTTATAATAGAATATAATTTCGACATTCTCTTAGCACATTGACACGACAACCGCGAACAGGTTTTGTAAATGTGAATTTCTTACTTTCTTCCAACAATTCTATTATCAAACGAGGTAAGATACTATGTACAAGTTGAATGTCCTTGCAATGTTAATTTTTTATTTTTATTTTTTACGTAATTTATTTCATGAAATGCTAATTGACCTGCAGGTTTTAACGAAATGAAATGAAATGTGAGATCTTCTTCGAGTTTTCTCAATATGTTGTACAGAAATGTGTTAGAGCATTCGATTGATCTTCGATTGCTCTTGATGAAATGATGGTATGAAATGTTGTAAGTTTATGTTTAAAAAGTTATTATATTATTTTCGATACACATATTCTGTTGAATTTAAATTACTCATTCCTTCAAATTTTAACATCTCAGGTTTGATCGATCAACGTAGATGGTAGTTAGGCGATGTGTGGGTTGCCAAGTAATAAATTTTCAAGAAAAACATTCAATAATAAATTATGTTACGATATTTTGTGTTTTCCTTACTTTTATTTAATATTGTAGATTTCTCGACTATATGTTTGATTCGGTATTTAAATGTTTAAATAAATCAAGTTTAATTTTGAAATTAAATAATTCCGCTTCAAGTGTTATTATGAAATGATATCGGTAACGCCCCAAAATTTAAGTCAATAAAAATTGGGGCGTTACACAAACACACCATAAGCACATGTTTGGTACACATTAAATTTTTCATTCTCATTCTTCTAATCATTTTCAAACACACATTTTTCAATAAAATAATATTTTTCATTACATCAATAATTTTTCCTTCTTTTTCAACCACACATTCTCCATCAATCTACTAATCCAAATATATTCTTTCAAAATACCGTGGCTCAAACACTTAAGAATGGAAAGTAATAGATGAATAGTTGCATCAGAAGTTTAAGGCTAATGGGCTCCAAAACGACATCATTTCATGAAATGTAAAAAGCCTCCTTTTCAGGGGCGGACCCACGAAGGGCCCAGCGGGGGCGGCCGCCCCCACTGAAAAAAAAAACCAAATTTTTTTTTCTTTACAATTTTTTTAGCTTATTTTCTATCTCGAATGTAGCGAGGATATGATGAAACTCATGTTTTGTATGTAATATTTTTCTCTTTAATCTTGTTACATGTTCTTCAATCTCATAGAGTTGGATGGTTAAATTTCCTTCCCACTTGAATACAGCTTGCCAGAAGGGCTTGGAGATGATTTGACAATTGAAGTCCACGATTCGAAAGGAAAGTATTTTGGCCACGTAGTAGTTCATGTGGCTAATATTGCTGAAGAATTGGTATATTATGTAAATCTCATTTTGACCGTCTGTGATTGCAAAAAATGTTGCATGGTCGGAGTGAATATATTTGTGGGTTTGATGTAGGGTGAGAGGCTTCGTTCATGGCCTATATAGAATGAACTAGTTGGGAAAATGCAACTAAATCTAAACTATTCAACAACTCCAAAAAAAAAAAATTTCCCCGTAGGCCCCCACCCCTTCTACTTTAACGAGTTGGCTCCATCCCTAATCTCGCCCCCACTCAAAAAATAGTTTGGGTCCGCCCCTGCTCCTTTTGGTGCACATTAAACACATATACAAGTTAAACATGGTATAGTTGAACTCACCAAAATTCTACTTAAGAATGCCTAGGAGGTATTTGATTCCCATTTTTTCTAAAATACTTTTTTTTCTCTTCTTTTCTATCACACATTCTTTATTAAAATAATATTATACGTAAATAAAAAAATTCTTCCTTTTTGACCACACATTCTTCATCAATCTACTATTTCAAAATACATTTTTAAAAAATAATGGGGCTCAAACACCACCTTAGTAAATTTTTAATAAATGCATTGAGAAAACAATACTGCTCTTTTGATTTTCAGAAGTTACAAAAAAAAAATGAAGATACGTAAATATAAGTAAATTCAAGATAATTCAATAACGTTTCTAACTATATATAAAAGGGTGGGTTGGTTTTTACTGTTCACAAGCCGGAGCTCACCCGGATGGCTTTTCGGCTCGGCTGGGCTAAGCCTTTTTTTTTTCTACGTTTGATTCAATATTTTAGGTTACAAATATACGTTTTAAGCGATTTAAAATTTGTTGGAAATATTGAAGTGCGACCATGATAAAAATATAGTCGATAAATTTTAAATATCAAAAATAATTTTACATTAATTGTGAAACATAAAGTCGTGATTGTTTATATTTCTTTTCAATCTCAACCCTATTCCAATGTCCTTTTTTGAATTTTATTTTTCCTACAACGTTTGATTCGATGTTTCGCGATATAAATATCCATTTGTATCGATTTGAATTTTTATAGAAAAAAGTTTACAATGTGATAATAATAAATATATTATCGATTAAGTTTAAAAATAAAAATTATCTTAAATCATTAAACGTAAAATCATAATTTTTAATTTTTCTTTCCTACCCATCTCAACCCCCATACTCACATTAATTTCTCTCAATTTCATTTTTCTTCAGTTTTTATCTTAAATTAAACCGATTTTTTTTTTTTACGTTTGATTCAGTATTTTAAGTTATAAATATGCGTTTTAAGCGTTTTAAAATTTGTTGAAAATCTTGAAGTACGGCCATGATAAATATATGGTCGATAAATTTTAGTGTGAAATGTAAAGTCATGATTGTTTATATTTCTTTTCAATCTCAACCACAATCCAATGTCAGTTTTTGGAACTTTATTTTTCCGACAACGTTTGATTCGATATTTCACGATATGAATACCCATTTGGATCGATTTAAAGTTTTTTTTTTAAAACTTAAAATGTGATAATAATAAATATATTTTCGATTAAGTTTAAATGTACAAATTATCTTAAATTATTAAATATAAAATCATAATCGTTAATTTTTCTTTTCTACCTACCCTTAACCCCTATAGTCTCACTAATTTCTCTCAATTTCAATTTTTTTTTTCCAGTTTTCATCTTAAATTATTAAACGTAAAATCATAATTATTAATTTTTCTTTTCTACCCACCATTACACCAATTTCTCTCAATTTCATTTTTCTTCAATTTTTACGGTTAAAAGGGGTAAATTTACGGTGTCAAAATAAATATTGAAGGAACTCAATGAGTTATTATTATTTTATAGTGGATGTTGTGTTTAGATTTATTACATTTGTCCACCCGGAGTTCAATGAAGCTCTGGTACAGATCTCAAAATTAAATTTTCCTACATACCTTCTTTTTATTTCCCCCCTTAAATGTATTATTAATTACTTTTAATAAACATTCCAACAAGAACATATGGAGAATAACTCTAAAATGCAGACAACAACTACATATGAACACATCTTATACATAAAAACCAACATTTTAAAAATTGAGTCGTAAAAGAATAAAGGTCAAGGGTTAAAAGATCGAACAGGGATCCACCTGTTTTGTTTTTAAAATAATTTTACAAAAAATCATCAAATGAAAACAAATTTTTTGAAATCACAAAAAGTCAAAAACTATAATAGGAACTCATCCATACAATTAATATAAATAATTAAATACAATCGACAAATCAGCGTCTCGTTCAATCCAATTATGTAATCTAAAATAAGTCTATAATTTTGAGTAATTAACTATGTTAGCTTGAAAACTTAAATGGTTAAAATTTAAAAGTTTCACATCAGGTTGTTCTCCAATAGAAAAATGTTATGTTATAATTGAATTCAAAATTTCAATATTATTAATTACACTGCATCACCCACTACATGTGCAAAGCACGTGCAATCACTAGTATTATAAAAGAAATTCGAATTCCTACCTCCTACTGTAGAGAACGAAAATAAGAAAAATCCCAGAGACATATGACCATAAGGCTAACTCAAATAAACAAACGCCATGTTGAAGTGATAAGGCTAACTCAAATAAAAAGAACATAAGACTCCCAAAATTTTGAACTAAAATTTAAGTGCTCGTTTGGTGCACATTAATGCAATAAAAATGTATTTTTTTCATTCAATCATGAACAGTACCACAAAAGTGGAAACCTGCAGCAGTTGACTTCAAATCCATTATTCCAAATTTGCCCCTACACAAAATTATTACACTAACAATTATTGCAATTTTGCAATAATTACGCGTGCAAACTCCTTGGCAACCATGAAAATTGATTTCATTTCAACGTTGAAATGTTTTCCATCTTTGCCATATTATGAACTGTATCTTAATTTACTTTTTGTACACTAATAAAATTGTTACGATTCCCGCAAAAGACATACTTTTTGTACGAGCAACAATGACGAAACAATGCCTTTCCAACACGAGAACAAGGCTCAAGTTTTGCGACGTAGTAAAACTCACTTTTTAAATAAAAATCGATTTTTATTGTCTGATGACTGTGCCCTATTTTTTAGGCACTTCAGTACTTATTAAAACTTTGTAGTCATCCACTGCTTGTGATGCGGACATCATGGATCCTTGAAATTTATTTTATTGTCATCATGATTTACTTTTATTGTTATTATACCTTAGTTATTTATGTTTTCTAATTCTATTGTTATTGGGCTTGTATTAGTGGGTTAGCCCAAACCCGTCAATTAGCTAGGTTTTCGCTATTTAAACAAATTTTATATTACAGTTTTAGTAGTTGAATGATTGAATAAAAATTGAGTTTGGCATTGTCACGTTTTCTCCTCCCCTTCTTCTTCTCGGCTTCTTCTTCTACTTCTTCCCCTCCTCTGTTTCTTGGTTCAACTATAATTCTTTTGTGATTCTACGTCAAATTGGTATCAAGCTAAACCTTGAGAATTTTTCATTGACCAAACTGTGCAGAATTAGAGTCGCCAGCCTACCGCCAACAAACTTCCTTCAACTTCCCACCGAATACATCTCTTCTTCCAGTTTCAATAACATCGACCCAATCACTCCCAACAATTGCACAATCGAAACAACCACTGTATTCTACAAAATTCACAGCCTACCGTCAACCCACTACCGTACCTACCGTTCATAATCAACCGCTGCCTCCACCTTTCAACACCCACCTTCGTCCAAGCCCCCACAACACCAACGTACAGCCAACTCCTGACAAACCCGCCACCAATCTACGCACAAAATCGAACCTAACATACCGAACCAACTAAAGACAGTGAAGATGAGGAGAAATAGGTAGCGAAACCAAAGAAATCGGAGAGAAATGGAAGAATCGCCACCAGCAAACTCCACCGTCGCCACTCTGTCGTTGATAGCGTTCACTGCCGACCCTTCCACAATCGCATCGAGCCTCGGTTTGGTGTGAATTATTTGGGTCATTGTTTGGTTTTATTTTTTCACTTTGGGCCTTGTTTGTACTATGTTTTAAGTTTAAAGTTGGGCCCACTTGTCCAATTATTTAGTTGTTAAAAAAATAGAAAAAAAATTGTTTAGTATTATTTTGGGCCTCCATTGTATTTGGGTCTCCACTAGAGTATCTATTTTGTTCATTTTAATTTTCGTACTTAGGGCCTCGATTCGGTCCCCATTTTTTGTATACTGTGTAATTTATTTTAGTGAAAAACAAAAGAGAGACGACAATATATATTTTCTAACATTTTGTAGGTGCGCCTTTCATTAACCTGTTGATTGGCATAGTGACTTCAGCAAACAACACGGAGAGCTACTGTTTCTTGTCTCTAGAGATTAATTACTTGGGGCTTGTTTGATTAGACGGACAACATAGACGCTACTATTTCTTTATCTTTAGTTTACATTACTGTTTCATTATAAAATTGTGTCAATTAAATTTTTATGTTGCTGTGATCCCAATTTTTCCTACAAATCCACGTCATTCACTCCATAACCGTATTCTATTCTCATTATTCCACGTGACTAGATTGCTGATTCGTATTTGACATGCTTTATCATTTTACATCGATCAGAGATATTAGCTTGCCTTATTTTGGATCCACATAATCCCAAAAAATAAAAATAAAATATTCAATTAGTTTTTTTTTTTTTTTTTTCAACTTTAAATCGAGTTATCAATTGATCTCTCTATACATTTCATTTAGCTGGTAGTGCATTGCATGCAGTTGCGTAGTGGTAGTCTTGTCACATCTAGTTCACATAACCTGACCATGGACCCACCTTAACTTGATGCTCTTACTCGTCAATTAGCACGACTTGCCACTAGTCAACAACAGTTACAAATGCAAATGATCGTTAGTGAACAACAGTTACAAATGCAAATGACTGCTAGTCGACAACAGTTACAAACGCAAATCACCGCTAGTCAACAACAGTTACAAACACAAATTGCCACTAGTCAAGCTGAGATTGCCGCTGCTTGAGAGGAAACTAGAGACTGGCTGCTAGGATGTCTACCTTTGAACAAATCCCACACTCGACTGAAGCTGAAAACTCAGAAGCGTCCAGTTTCACGCATTATCGTCGTCCCTAAGGTGGCTGACCACACGTTCTGTATAACCGTCGAGGATGGACATCACGTTCGTGAATGGGAGTGAGAGCCTCACCGTCATGATACTCAATCTCCTCATCGCCACGATGAACGTTTCTTTAGAAACATTAAACTGGATGCCCCAACCTTTGATAGTTGTTTAGACCCTCGAGTTTTTACTCAATGTGTTTGAGATATGGATCGTTTCTTTGCTTGGTATGGCGTCCCGGAAGACCAGAGAGTTCAATTTGCTAGTCTGAAGCTAACCGGCACCACTCAACTCTTTTGGGAAAGTGTTGAGGAACTCCTTGAGCGTCGTCGTGCTTATCCTGTTGGGAGTTGGGGTGAAATGAAGCGTCACCTTCAAGAGAAGTATCTACCCCAATCGTATAAGGGCCATTTGTTGGATCAATGGAATACTCTCACGCAAGGCAATCGACCAGTTACTGAGTACGTCATTCAGTTTGATGAATTTAGAATGATATGCCAGGTCGTTGAGGATGAAGTCATGACTTTAAATAGGTTTCGGCAAGGCCTCAGAGAAGATCTTAAATGTGAGCTTGTCCTTCGGGGCGTTACTACTCTTGACCATGCTTATGCCTTCGTCCGAGATTATGAGTTAGTTACTAGGACTCCATTTAGAAGTCGTGGTGACAACCCTAACCCCGTTTCTTCAGCTCCCACTATGCCCCAAAAGTCTATCCTAGGGCCTTCCCCATCTAAGGGCCCTCTTGTAGGAGAAAATAAAAATAAGGTTCAGAAGTTCCAAGTACGTCATCCCGCTTGCAATGTTTTAACTGTAAGGGTTTCGGTCACATTTCCTCTAACTGTCCCAGCCGAGCCCTAGTTCTAGAAGAACGTGAGAGTAGAGATGATGGTGTGTTGGAGGATCAAGTTTATGAACCTAAGTTTGAAGAGTTTGAGGACTTGGATGATAACGAAGATACCTTCTTAGGTTATATTCGGACCCTTCCGGTAGTTAGAGTCAAGACCCCTTATCCCGACACGTCGAGATTGGGTGTTGTACGTTGTACACTGACTCAACCCAAAAATGCTGACGATTGGCATCATCATGCCATTTTCCACACTTACATCAAGATCAATAATAAAGGCTATAAAGTCATTGTGGATAGTGGTAGTTGCATTAATGCAGTGTCGATGGCTACTGTGACCCGTCTGGGGTTGCAATCAGTGCCTCACCCTCAGCCAAATAGCACTTTTTGGGTTGACACTTACTCGATAGCTGTAAAGGAATGTTGTCTGGTACCTATTCAGTTTCTCAAGTATAAGGATCATATATGGTGTGACGTCATTCCCATGGATGTCGGTCACGTCATTCTGGTCGGCCTTGGTTGTTTGATTTAGATGTAACCATTTATGGTCGATCCAATTTATGTTCTTTCGTGTTTAATGGTAAGAAGATCCAACTTAACCCTTTTCCACCGAGACCTGTTGGCTCGCATGAGACAAGAAAAAGTGAGGGACATAAGGGATTACACATCATCAATCCTACGGAGTTCGAACGCACACTTGTAAGCGATTCGGTTCTGTTTGCCTTGGTTGTCTTGGAGGTTCCATCGTGTCCCCCATCCGTCACCCCTCCTGAAGCCCAGGTGATCACTTAAGAGTTTCAGGATATGTTCCCCGAGGACTTACCGGACGAACTATCTCCATTACGGGACATCCAACATGTTATAGATTTGGTCCCGAAAGTGTCGCTTCCAAATTTACCTCATTATAGGATGAATCCTACTGAACACGCTGAACTAAAGAGGCAAGTGGATGAACTCCGTCACAAAGGATTCATCCGTGAGAGTCTAAGTCCTTGTGCCGTTCGGGCGCTGCTGACGCCTAAGAAAGATGGCTCTTGAAAGATGTGTGTAGATAGTCGCGTCATCAATAGGATTACGGTAAAGTATCATTTTCCCATTCCTAGGCTTGACGACATGTTGGATATGATGGTTGGTGCTACGATATTTTCAAAGATTGACTTGAAGAGTGGGTATCACCAGATTAGGATCCGCCCAGATGATGAGTGGAAGACTGCTTTTAAAACAAAACATGGTTTTTATGAGTGGTTAGTTATGCCTTTCGGCCTAACCAACGCTCCGAGCACTTTTATGCGAGCAATGACACAAACTCTTCGTCCATTCATGGGTAAGTTACTTATCGTCTACTTTGACGACATTCTCGTCTATAGTACAACGAAGGAACAACATCGGGATCATCTCAAGCAAGTTTGTTCTGCCCCTTGGGCAACAAAGTTGTATGCTAATGTCAAGAAATGTTGGCTCTTCACTAATAGTGTCGTCTTCTTAGGTTTCATTGTATCTTTTACAGGGGTGTCTGTCAATCTTACCAAGATTCAAGCAATTGTTGATTGTCCGGAGCCTAAGAATGTACATGACGTCAGGAGTTTTCATGGTCTAGCTACCTTTTACCGTCGTTTCATCAAGGGTTTATCACTATCATGGCTCCCATTACATAGTGTATGAAGAAGGGAGAGTTTCATTGGATCTATAAGGCAACTAAGGCTTTTAAACTAGTTAAGAAGAGAATGACGGAAGCTCATGTCATGCGCCTTCTTGACTTTGTCATGGTTTTTGAAGTTGAGTGTGATGCTTCCGGAGTCAGCATTGGGGGAGTCCTTAGTCAGGAACGCCACTTTGTCGCCTATTTCAGTGAGACATTGAATGACGACAAACAACGGTACTGAACTTATGGTAAGGAATTGTACGCAGTTGTACAGGCTTTGTGATACTGGTGTCATTATTTGCTACCCCAAGAATTTGTTCTTTATTCGGATCATGAGGCACTCCGTCATCTCACTGCCCAGAAGAGGTTGAATTCTAGGCACGGTCGCTGGGTTGAGTATTTACAGGCCTATTCTTTTGTTTTGAAACATAAGAAATGGGTTGAGAACCAGGCGGCCAATGCATTAAGTCGTCGTATCTCCCTTCTATCGATCATGAACGTTAAACAAAAGAAGCTATCAGTTGGCCAAACAAAAGAAGCAAAACACTGGCCTCTACACACCTCTTCTCGTTCTTGATTGCCCTTGGCAAGATGTGAGCATGGACTTTGTGTTAGGGCTTCCACATACCCCGAAGAAACATGACTATTTTTGTGGTAGTGGATCATTTTTTCAAGATGGCTCATTTTATCCCTAGTAGCAAAACTTCAGATGTGTTTAGGGTTGCCACATTGTACTTTAATGAGATTGTCAAATTGTATGGCCTCCCAAAAATCATTGTGACTGATAGGAATGTTAGATTTACTAGTCACTTTTGGAGAACGTTGTGGCATAAAATGGGTACAAAGCTGAAATTTTCTACTGCCTATCACCCACAGACTGACGGTCAAACGGAAGTGGTTAACCGTAGTCTCGATAATTTATTAAGATGTTTGGTCCGAGAAAATCTTCGAAATTGGGATTTAATTCTTTCTATAGCTCAAATGGCTTATAACAGCTCATGAATTGATCGTTATGTACGAGTCCATTTGAAGTTGTTCATGGTTTTAAGCCTAGGAAACCTTTAGATCTCATTATGATGTCCCCAAATGCTAGAGTGTCTATGTCAGCTGAAACATTTGCACATCTTCATGACTTGCATATTGAGATCAATAAACAAATTGAAGCTAGTAACACATCATATAAACTTAAAGATGATTTACATAAAAGACATGTTGATTTTAGTATTGGAGATTATGTCATGATCCGAATTCGACCAGAGCGGCGTCTACATGGACCTGCCTCTAAATTGCAAGCTCGTAGTGCTGGCCCTTTTAAAATCTTAAAGCAAGTTGGTCCAAATGCTTATGTTCTTGATCTTCCACCACATCTTGGCTACCACCATACCTTCAATGTTGAGGATTTAGTTGCTTATAAATGTCATTTCAATCTATCCGATGATCCTTTCCTACCTCCATCGATGGATCTTGACCCAAACTTTCTTGCTACTTCTAACCTAATTCCACACTTCCCAGCACACAAAGATAAAATTGATGCAATTTTAGATGAAAATGTGGTCTTGACTAGAGATGAGGATGTTCAGCGCTTCCTTATTCGTTGGGTTGATCGGCCTGAGTCCAATTACACATGGATTACTAGAGAGACACTACAGCAGCTTGACCCGGACTTATTGGAGCTCTATCGAAGTCAGTAGGATCTTTCTTTGCCTAGTTCATCGTCCACGCATCCAGGCGACCTTGGTGGGGATACCAGATTCCGACCACCACTGACACGCTTTTATCGACGTTAGGGGACGCTTGTACAGCCCCTGAACTTATGGTTGGGCAATTGATTGCAGCCTTTTCTGTCTATCCACTCGACAGGGTCGAGTTTTCTCCCACCTCGCGAGAGTTGATGCGGACATCATGGATCCTTGAGATTTATTTTATTGTCATCATGATTTACTTTTATTGTTATTGGACCTTAGTTATTTATGTTTTCTAATTCTATTGTTATTAGGCTTGTATTAGTGGGCTAGCTCAAACCCGTCAATTACCTAAGTTTTCGCTATTTAAATAAGTTTTACATTACTGTTTCAGTAGTTGAATGATTGAATAAAAATTGAATTTGGCATTGCCACGTTTTCTCCTACTCTTCTTCTTCTCGACTTCTTCTACTTTTTCCCCTCCCATGTTTCTTGATTCAACTATAATTCTTTTGTGGTTCTACATCAGCTTGTCCTCGGTGAATCAATCCCGGAGTCACTCTTACCTCACCTGACAGAACTCTTTCCTGCTAGTTCCTGCATAGCTTCAGAACTCCATAAACTGCACCATTCGCCCAAACTTGTTGCCCTTTAGGAGATACTAGAAGAATGTGGAATAGGTGTCGAAGTATCAGGTGCTGAAGGACCCATTAGTGTTGGGCAGCATCGAGTTCTCATATTTGCACAGCATAAGGTAACTTCTCCTGTTGCTTTTTTTAATCGTTTCTTATTCTATCAAGAGAGAATTCTATTCTGCTGCTATATGAAATTTTTTAATCAGTACAGTATGATTTGGTCTGACATATAACTGTGTCAATTTATGCAGGCCCTTTTAGACATTATTGAAAGAGATTTGTTTCACACCCATATGAAAAGGGGAGTTTTCTTTCGTCTATGTGCTTTTCTTTATTTTATTGAGAAAAAGAAATAAATGTTGATCCCTCCTAACAATGTCTTATTATAGTGTGAACACTTTCAAGCTGCACCTAGTTATGATATGATATATTTCATTGTTCTTCTTGTCATAAATAACCCAACTACCTTCACTATAACTATTATTTTCATCTTTCCTAGCTAGGAATTGATGATATTGGAGTCTTCTGTAGTTGTTGTGGACTTTCTGCCCATGTAGAGGCTTCTCCATTTATTGTGTTTTTCATTTAATGTTATGTGCATATGCTTGCATTCAATCTTGTAAATTTTATTGCTAAGAAATATCTTGGACAGGCCCCCCCCTCCCCCCAAATTTTGACTCGTCCCCGCAAAATTTTGAATTTTTTAATTTTTTTTCCATTAATAAATATTGACTCAATAAATTACACTTTAAAATTTAACCATACAAAAATCTTAAACATAAATAAAAGATCTAATAGTTACTTAAATAAATACATAGCTCAAATCCAATCCAAAAGCAAATTACTCATTTATGAATCTATTACCCACTATTGCATTAAAAATAGAGGTACTTACAAAAATACCCTTAAAATTAGGAATGTTTTGAAAAATTATATGAAAGGTTTTTAGGAAGTAAAAAATACTATGTAAAATAAAAGAAATGACACAATGTCACTTTTTATATAGAAATTGTCACTTTTTTTCATTTTTTTTTTTAAAATGACACTCTCAAAAAGTGACAAATACCAAAATAGCATCATCCATTTGTGCAGCACTAGTAATCATGTTAGGAAAATATAATATATTATTTCATTTTTTTATGTTATTAAAAAGTGACAAAAACTTAAAAGGTGACAAAAAAACTAAAAAAAGGGATAAAATTCAACAAAAGTGACGAATTCAAATAAGTTGCCCAAATCAAAAGAAGTTATACAGATTAAAAAAGTGACATACAATAAAAAAAAAAAAGTGACTCAAAAAGTGATCAAATTTAGAAAAATGACTCAAGAAAGTGATGAAAATTTTAAAAAAATAGTAACACAAATTAAAAAAAGTGACAATCTTTTGACGAAATTCAGGGACTTCCTCCTTATGTAACAATTGGAGTCTTAACTTTTCCTTGCAAGAACAAAAGTCAACACCAAAACCTCTTACCACAAAAAAAAAAGGTGAAAGAAAAAGTGACAAACACTAAAAAAGTGACATGAATTTAAAAAAAAAAAAAATGACAAACGTTCAAAAAAGTGACAATAGTTAAAAAAATTTCAAACATTCGAAAAAATGACAAAACACCAATCCAAAAAATGACAAACCATTCATTCACAACTCTTCTTCTCACAAAATCTTACAAACAATCATAACCCACAATTTTCATTTCCAAAATAAGATAAAATCATACAAACTTATCTTCTAAATACCAAAATCATTACACAAATCCTAATCTGAACTATAGAAAAGGAACATCTTTTGTCTAGAAATTCATTCATCACTATAGCATTTTGTCCATAACTCATCGAAGAAATGAAATTGACCCATTTCATCCATGGCTGAAGGCCACTGCAATCACAAAAGTCCAAGAAAAATCACAAGATCTAATATCAGAATCATCAAAACCATGGAATTCCTCATCGATATGAGCCCCGGAGTCGAACCAAATCGGGCTCAATACTCTCCAAAATTCTCCATTACATTGAAGGAACAGGAGTAACCATTCCTCAACTCTCTCTTGATATAGTACCTTCTTCACCGAAAATATCAACTCCATCACCTACATCTACTTTGTCCCCGAGGCACCCTCATACTCTCCCGCTTCACGAGCTTCTAATGCTATCTCCTTGCCCTCTTTGTCCCCGAAAACTTGGCTTTCTGAAAGGCGTGAAATGGCTGAAGAGGCTGCAATTGAGCTTTGTAGGGTTCGAAAAAGATGCAAGAGTAGAAATAATCACCATGTTTGTTTTGCAAAGTCACATTGTTTTGATAAATCTGATAACACAAAACTTGGCAGCCACCAATCCTACGACGACGAGGAAAATGAGTGCAAGAACAAAAAATATAGATGAGCCAGATCAAGAAACAGAGATGACTGTGAACTAAGATTACAATTTCTGGTGGTAGGAAGTTTTTGCCGGACTTTTGGGTTCTGATTTGGGGCTTTGCTTTCAGGGTTGGGGAGGTTTTGAGCGTATTACTTACGGAGGTGAAAGTTTTAATTAGTTTTAGGGGTATTATTCTAATTAGTTACTTTTTGAGCGTATTAGGTCTAATTATCCCTTAAAAATAAAGGAAAATTGGTTCTAGCCCATTTGAAAAATGAAAACCCAACCCAATTGTAATATAATTAATTCCCAATTCCCAAACTGCTACACAAATTATATAGATAGACATTTACTTTTTGTCTTTTTTATGTTCACCTAACGTTCATGTTTTCAATTTGTATAGCGTTAGACACATAGATGGACATTATTTTTGTATCGATAAACTCATTCTCTTTTTGGTCAGTCAATCTACTTGCCTATTTTGGTACTCAAAATCGTCGTTTTCAATCTTATTCTAGTTATAAAAAAAATTGGGGGCCCTACCCCCCGTATTTTCGCTCCCCCAGATTGAAATCTTAACTACGTCCCTGATCTTGGAAGAATCTTGTTTATTGACATCGTGAATTTTTTCTGCTTTATTCATATTTTGAACTTTGAAGCAGCGTTACATATTTGCAGTTGGATGGATCAGTTCAAACAGAGAAGCGCTTTGAAATAGTGAAAACCTTCGACTCAGACCCCACTATTGATGTTCTGTTGCTCACAACTCGTGGTATGTCTATTGAAGACAATATTGAGATTATATGTGACCCTATCTAACCACTTAAGCTTTTGGATGAGTGGTTCAACGTGTCCTGATTTCAATTATTGCCACCACCCATTATATGAAATTGCGCACGTGTTAGGCTTTGATGGGGAAAATAATGAACCCTGCCTATATGTGAAGGGCATGTTGAAGACAATATTTGAATGATGTACATAAGGCCCTTCTAACAGCTTAAATTTTCTAATGTTTGAACAATGACTTCATTTACAGTTCTGCTTTATGGGCTTTTGGTGAATGTTTAAAAGTTAGTGGAACTTAAATCTTATAATTCATAATTGCAGTTGGTGGGCTTGGTTTGAACTTGACATCAGCAGATACCCTGGTTTTTATGGAGCATGACTGGAATCCCACGCGAGATCACCAGGTATGGACTTTGTCTCCATGGCTTGATCTGAATATATTTAGGAACTTTTACCAGTAAATAGTAGTCTTGTTTATTAACACACAGAAATTAGAATGTAATATTTTGTTTTCACCTGCCACTTTCGTCACAGATATTCTGAATCAAAAATCAGAATTGCTGACTTTCAGTCATTATTCTAAACATCTTTCTCTCTAAGAGTCATTTTACTTGATCATTACATCTTTGATTGATTATAAAGATTACCTCAAGGGAGCCTTTGACTGTATGTTCTATGTAAGAGGCATTGTTCAAATGGGTAGAATCCCTTCTTTCTGTGGCACATATGCACTGATGTGATGAAATAATCACAAGAAAGAAGTTGCATTCTTGTCTGAGATTCACTTTTTAAGGAAGGTATTTGCCCCATGTTACTTCCATTCAATTGAATGACTGACTTGTGTTTCTGACATACTTGCAGGCAATGGACAGAGCACACAGGTTAGGTCAGCGGAAAGTTGTCAACGTTCACCGTTTCATCATGAGGGGCACCTTGGAAGAAAAAGTGATGAGCCTCCAAAAGTTCAAAGTTTCGATTGCTAATGCCATCATCAATGCAGATAATGTATGAATACAATGAATACAGAGCAGTTACTGGATCTATTTACATCTGCAGAAGGCAAAAAGGTATTTGCTCAGTTTACCTTCCATTTTTTTCGGTATTTTACTTGTATGCGACTTTGATCATATCATAGACTACTACAGATTATGAACTACTTCATTTAGTCCTGTTACTTTTAGGCATTTCCAGTGAATAAACATTGTGTGTGTATATGTTCTTCAGGGAACAAGAAAATCAGTACGGTCGGATGAGAACTCTGAAGGCAATAAAAAATCACTGGGTGGTGGCAAGGGACTTAAGGCCATTCTTGGTGGACTAGAGGAACTTTGGGATCAATCACAGTACACTGAAGAATATAATCTGAGCCAGTTTTTAGCAAAGCTAAATGGCTGAATCAAGCTTTGGATATTATAAGCTCAAGAGAATTTTTTGCCAAAGAGTGCAAATCGTGTGGAGGAGATTAACTGCAGTAAACTGCCCACAATGTACAAAAGTGTATATTCGTCAGACCACTTCTCCAATTTTGACGATTAGTATAGTTGTCATTTCCCTTTATCTCTTCGTTTCTCCTCTCCTCTTTACGAGCATTTTCATACATGCATTATATGCAGGAGGCGAGTTGTAGTTGGTTGAGAGTATGCATGACTGGGCAAGTGAATCCACAAGTAGCTCAGGAAGGGGATATAACATGTAAATTTTGAATATTGTATATACATTCAGATATTCCTGAGTTTTCTCAAAGCTATTCATATTGCAAGACAACATTCCTTTTAAATTTTTGTCGTCATTTCTTTGATAATTATATGAAATACTGACCTGATATTTTGTTTCTTAGTTTCCACAAGAGGTGAATTATGGGATTTAATGAAAAGTTTGTTAATAGACAGAATCATATACATGTTGACCCAAAGAAATGTTTGATATGCAATCTTGGACGAGAACATTGTAACTAGAATATTTCTTTTTCAATATCGTCGAGCACTATACAATCTACTTTACCAACTGAGATTCTTGATTTAAAAAAAAAAAAAAAAACAACAACATAAACACAAAAAGTATCGCAGCAAAGCCATCACAACACAGGCGAAACTGTGTTCCTCTCTCTTTTCTGATAGAACACAATACATTTGACTTTGGAAACTAAAGAAAATGATAAAAAGGTAAAAAATGAGAAAAAGAAAAATGATACTTGATTTACAACATCGATATTTCCTCTTTTAACATTTGAAATATTATTTAATATTGTGAGTACAGTTATATACACATTAGGTTTACTCATAAATTGAAGTACCCGAGGGGTTTATTTAATATTCTGTATAGGACTTTTTTAGTTTTCTATACTTGTTAACTTTATGGGAGGCCAAATGAGTACTAAAGGTTCACTAATTAATTATTAACTTCAAATATTTTGTCCAAACTTGAAGCAAAATCTTGAGATCATGAATTTAATGTCCAAACCAACAACAATTTTCATGCATTGTGCATACTAAATTCAAGTCTTTACAGGGCTGATAAAATCCTCCATAATAAGCTGTGTCCAAAAAATTGATTTTTAATCCAAATTCTTTAAATGAAGATACCATACATAGCTCCTGTTCGGAGAAAATTAAAATTAAAATTTTAATCTAAGTCAAAGTTAACAATTAATTTTTTAACCACACATTTCGTGAGACTCACAACTTTACAACTATACATTTTATCAACTTCTATTAAAATCTACTAAAAATCTGATTTTAATCCGCCACTAAATAAGGGCTTAATTTTGTAATGTACATCTTGATTTCTTGGATAATTTTGTCTTGAATTGTACAAAAAATTGTAAATTGAATTGTCTCATTGTTTGATTTTGCGTAATTGAAACCTCCATTGGGTGCATTATTTAGGTCCCAAGGGCTAACCAAAAATTTGTCACATGCAACTTGGAAATCGTTTGTCCAAATAAAAATGTGAAAATGCAAGGGAACATTGGTCTCCTATTCTAGTACCATATTTTACGTAGTACATGAACACTATCATTTTGTGACCACTTTGTTTACAATTGGTTTATATTTGCTACTTCGTTGATCTATTCGTTTGTTTGCGAGGCTAGACTTTTTAACTTGTTTCGTCGTGGATTTGTTTAATGATTTATAAAGCGTCTTGAGGTTTACGCTTCGCCTCACAAAGAAAAACTCCTTGATACCCAGTTCAGCTTCTTGAACTTTTTTATAACTAAAGGACAGGATAGAGATGCGTAGTAGAAGGCAAGAAGCCAAAGGAGAATCCTCAATTAAGTCCCTATTGCGTTTCTATAGTACTTCATTCTGTAGTTGTTTAGCACGCAGAACGCATCAATTGATCTTTTAGAATGCAATAATTGGAAGATTTGGAGGGTATCGTACTAAAAAGGCGATCGAGAGGCTCCGACTGGAGGACAGAGTTCTGATTTCAAAAATTGTGTCCTTGATGTCAAAAGTTTGTTACCTTCTGCTCCTAGAGAATTTTAGGAAGCATTTTACTCGAGGGGTCGTTTTTCTTAACTTCAAATCAGCAGAAAGACTCGTTCTCCAAGTGAGCTAGTTGGGAGAGAGATTTTGTGCCATCTTACCAACTAGTAGATGAACTACCATAAGTGCTTTATGATGTGCCTAATTTTGCACCTCTTTCTGTATACTTTTCCCCAACTCTCGAGATGTTATAAGATGCGATAAAGTTTTTACCATGGGCGTTTGACTTGCTACAAAGTCGTAAACACGGGTGAAAACTCTAAAGATAAAATATAACATCTTTTGCCAAGCATTTTTTTGACAAAACATAGGTAGATTTTTGTTCTATGACATACAAATTGTAGTGGTTACTTTTCTTTTTCCATACAAGATTTCTACTTGTACACATGATAAATAAGATTTGAACACGAACCCGAAAAGGACGATTCAAAAATGCTTCTTTCACGCGAAATCTGATAGCAGCTAATCTCAGATCCACCGTCTGCGGCGGCTTCCTGAGCTGTGGGCACCCTGAAACCACCGTTCCCAGCTAACCTCAGCCGGACCTCTGGTCCTGCAGAAAATTAACCCCTATAATCACATTTTACTTCATATTCATCCTACTCAAAAGTGTAGTCTACTTTATGAAACTGAAAAAGAATGTTGAGAAGAATTCTTACACCGGAAGTAGGGCGTCTGGAACAGACTCTACGCTCGAGATCAGCCTGTTAGTATGTATAACAAAGAGAATAATCAGTGACTAAACTACATTGTATGCTTGTCATTCTCTACTTTATACGGTGTCAATTCAAAACAAACTAAGTCGAATTTAATGCATTCGAAGATTTCAAAAAACTTGTTCCCTGACCCCTGTTTGGTACACATTAAAATTTTCATTTTCATTTTTCTACTCATGTTCAACCTCACATTCTTCAATAAAATAATATTTTTCATCACATCAATAACTTTTGCTTCTTTTTCAACCACACATTTCTCCGTCAATCTACTATTCCAAAATACATTCTTTCATGGCTCAAACACACCCTGATCGACCTCTATCTCTTCTTATCTGGTTCTACTAGAATCGCTTCACTATTACGAGATAAGATTTCAGTTAAAACCAAGCAACCCAATAACTTTTATTACTATAAAAACAAGAATCAAGGCCTAAGAACATCACAAAATTAATCATGGATTTAATGTTAGCTATAACCAATTTCTTGCAATTTTCATGAATATTGTGTAATTATTGATTATTTTCCTATGAAATGAAATGAAGTATAAATCAGCAATAATTGAAAAAAAAAAGGGTTTTGTTAATTATTAATTATTTATTGAAAAAAAAAACCAATAAATCCCAAATCAGTAATACACCATATACAAAACCATTTGCAAAAAAAAAAAAAAATTGGCTATACATACTCTTCACATACAGTCGAGGATCTACCAAGAGTTTCCAGTTGATCCAGCTCCTCCTGCAAAAATTCATGTCAAATTAGCGCGTGTGTTGTGTGTTGGTGGGGGGGGGGGGGGGGGGTGAAAAACAGAATATCAAAAATAAAATATGAAATCTGAGAAAATGACCTGAATTGATTGGATTTGCTGATTGAGAAAAGAAATTGCAGCAGACATTCTGTGTTTCCCTATAAGACCTGGAGTTGAATTTCCTGCAATCGGAGAGGACCTGGTCTCGTGCACATTATTATTCGATACTGATCCTTCCAATGAAAGTGGAAAATATGAAGATGAGGAGGAGGATGGGTCGTGTTGGTGTGTCGGCTCAGTCGCTTTGGGCGGCGCTGACTCCATGAGCCACCCACAAGTAGATGCAGAGAAAGTAAAAAATCGAAGGAGAGGGGAAGGGAGGAGGATGAGGAGGAGGAGGAGCAGTAAAGTGATAAAATTTTATTAGAAAAAGGCCGCATGTGATTTACTGTTTACTTTTTTAACACAAGCACACAGATGCACACTTTCAAGTGTAAATTTCATTCTTGGTCCTCAATCTTTATGTTTTATGTCAATTTGATCCTCTTTTAATTTTTATTCCTCCTCCCATTACCATTCTTTTATTTATTCGTATATATCATTCATATTGACGAACTCCATCCACTTTTGCCGTAAATGTCAAGTAAAAAGATCCTTTTACTCTCTAACATAAATAAACTACTTTTTTCCAGCTTATTTATGTTAAAGGGTAAAACTGTTGTCTTAAAGAGGAAATAGATGAAAATCGTCAATAGAAAATATATGTGCGAACAAATGAAAATTTTGGATGGCAAATGAGAAAAATTGTCGTCCCCACACCCAATCAATATTATAAGAATTTGAAAAAATTGAAAGCTGATTCAAAATTTAATCAAGTTACAAACATGTAGAAATTTTTTAAAAGTAATAGCAGTTGAAAAAGAGCTCTATTAATTCACTTTTTAGAAAGAATAAATAAAATTTACTTAGTTTTTTGGTCATTAATTCAGTTGTTGATAGTTTATCTTTAGTGGAATATTGAGGATGGTTGATTCTCATTTTTTTCTTCCCAAACACGCATTCATCATTAAAATAATATTACAAGCAAATTATATATATATATATATATATATATATATATATATATATATATATATTTTATTATTATTATTTTTTTTTAATCACAAATTTTCTATCGATCTACCATTCCAATATACATTCTTTAAAAATCACGGGGCTCAAACACCCCCATTGTCTGAAATGATGTATTTTAAAAGAATGTAGTGACCTGGATTTCTATTTATTTATAAATAAATACTAGTGTGTTAGGATCTCCTAACTTAACTAGTGAATCACATAAGTTAGGATTAATTTACCCTTTCGACATGTACTTCAAGTGTGAACTTAACGATTGAATCTCATAACCCTTATTGGATTGGAGACGGGATAACCTAGAAAAGACTACTTCCTTAGAAGGTCGATTCTTTGAAGTCACCCAACTGAGAAAATTGGACCACTGTGAATGTTGGTATCAATCACGAGGGTGATTCATATTGTTCGTGAATTGTCAAGTCTGTTTTGTTACAAGTTTGACTCTATTTTTTAAAGCTCATTTTTATCCCTAATTCATTTTCAATTACGCATTTTATGGAGTCCATAATTTTAATCAACTTTACAACCACATATTTGATCCAACTTTCATATAAAGGCTTATTAGCACAAAACGTCCCTACGTTTGACAGTTAGTGTGCAAAACATCCCAACGTTTCATTTTTTTGCATTTTCGCCCCTATTTCAACGTTTCAGTGTGGAAAACGTCCTTTTCACTATTTTTTAATGTAAAATGACCAATTTACCCTCAAATTTAAATAAAACAAAGAAAATGAAATGAAAAATAAAAAAATAAATTGTAATTATACTCCCAAACTTTTTAAAAAGTGCAAGTGGGTCCAAAAGTCTTATTAAAAGGCTTAAGCACAAAACGTCCCTACGTTTGACACTTAATGCGGAAAACGTCCCTACGTTTCAAACATGTTTGTATTTGCTCAATAGCACAAAATGTCCCTACGTTTGACACTTATTGCGTAAAACATCCTTATGTTTCATTTCTTTTTACATTTTCGTCCTTATTTCAACGTTTCATTGCGGAAAAACGTCATTTTCACTATTTTTCAATGTAAAATGACTAATATACCCTCATATTTAAATAAAACAAAAAAAAGGAGAATACAAATAAAAATAAATTACAATTGTGCTCCCAAACTTTTTAAAAAGTGCAAATGAGTTCAAAAATCTTATTAAAACATTCAAACCATCAGTCTTTTCCTCATCTCTCAACTTTATCATCCTTCCACCACCTAAATCACCAGACCCCACCACCATTCAAACCATCTCACCTCCCTCCACAATCCTCCACCACCTAAACCACCAGACCCCACCACCATTCAAACCATCGCACCTCCCTTTACAATCCTGGGGCTGATAGTTGTGGCCAGCATTAACGGTTTGAATTGTGGGATCTGGTGGTTTCGGTGGTGATGGAGAATAATTGAGAGATGAGGAAAGCTGTTGGTTTGAATGTTTTAATAAGATTTTGAGACCATTTGCACTTTTTAAAAAGTTTTTGGGGTTCGAGGGCCCAACACTTGTAATTTTATTTGTTATTTTTATTTTCCTTTTTTTGTTTTATTTAAATAGAGGATTTGTTCATTTTACATTGAAAATAGTGAAAATGAAGTTTTTTTTTTTTTTATTATATATTAAATTTCACATCACAATGTAAAAAGAATGAACATACGGGTTTTACGCAATAAGTGTCAAACGTGGGAACATTTTGTGCCTATTGAGCAAATACAACATGTTTGATGAAACGTAAGGATGTTTTACGCAATAAGTGTCAAACGTAGGGACATTTTGTGCTATTGAGCAATACAAACATGTTTGAACCGTAGGGACGTTTTCCGCATTAAGTGTCAAACGTAGGGACGTTTTGTGCTTAAACCTTTTAATAAGACTTTTGGACCTACTTGCACTTTTAAAAAGTTTGGGAGTATAATTACAATTTATTTTTTTATTTTTCATTTCATTTTCTTTGTTTTATTTAAATTTGAGGGTAAATTGGTCATTTTACATTAAAAAATAGCGAAAAGGACGTTTTCCACACTGAAACGTTGAAATAGGGGCGAAAATGCAAAAAAATGAAACGTTGGGATGTTTTGCACACTAACTGTCAAACGTAGGGACGTTTTGTGCTAATAAGCCTTCATATAAATGTACTAAAAATCTAAATTTTTTTTCCTAACCAAACGGGGGCAAAGTAAGCCCAAAATAAAAGCCCAAACTACAAAATAAACTTGATTATTGGGCTTTACAATTTCCCCTTCTTCAGTCATCGCCATCAATGGCTTCAGCAGCAATAGCTTCTGCAAAATCACTTATTAAAAAAAAGCTATTTCTCCACTCCAATTCCCTACCTAAATTCTCTCCCTTTTGCTTTTCCATTTCAACAACTACAGCCGCTCTCAAGAACAAGAATAAAGATGCCAAAATTCAAAAGAAGGAGCAGAAATGGAATAGGGAAGCAAATTTATTGGTGAAGAGACGAACGCGATCGGATAAGGAGCTGGACGAGGAGAGTTTCCTGAAGCGTTATGGAAATGGAGATTCTGTTCATGTCCCGGTCATGCTTGGTGAAGTTCTCGATGTGTTTGCTTCGGTGCGCCTTGAGTCTTTCGTGGATTGTACTCTCGGTGCAGGAGGCCATTCCTCTGCGGTCAGTATATTAATGAATTGATTTAATTTTTCTTCAGTGTGTATTTTCGGCTACTAATTTGCTTATTGTTCGTATTTTTTTTTTTCATGATTTGATTAAGGAAATAATAGGAATAAATTATCTTGTTTGGAGTCTAAGATGCAAAACTATTAAATGCAATTTGGAATGCATATCAGCTTCTTGCTGTTTGATAAAATATAGAAAAGGAGCCGTAATATATCCTACTGAGTTTAGGACAATAGCTTTTATATGTATGGAACATTGAACTAGAAAATAAGTTTGTTGAAATTTTTTGGGTTTTAATATGTAGGACAATATTAATGTTTTGTCCCTTTTTAACTGTGTATATGGCTAATTAAAGGTTCATTGATACAAATACAGATAATTAAGGCCCATCCAGAGATGAAATTATATGTTGGACTAGATGTTGATCCTGTTGCACACGAGATGGCTCAATCTCGGTTAAAAGGGATTGTCTACAAAGATTCTTGTGAAAGAACTTCAGACTTACAAGTGCATACTTTTTTGAAGAACTTTAAAAATATTAAGTCTGTGCTTCATGAGATTGACGGGGAAGTTTTGGCTGCTGGAGTTCATGGGATTATAATGGACTTGGGAATGTCATCCATGCAGGTTTGATGTGGAACATTATGTTATTGCTTTTAAAACTTCATCAGTTGATTTTGCATTTCTTGACATTAATAGCTTCTGCTTCTCTGCATCAATATATGTTTATGCACGGGTTATTCTATGTTCATGTTCATGGTAGGTGGTCGGAGTCTCGGAGAGCACATTGAAATGTAGCCACTTACCACAAACTTCATTGCCACAGTTTTCTAAAACAGTCTTATCCTGTCCTAGAAAGGGTTGTTGCAAATGAAATTCTATGCTGTACTTGCTGTTGCTGCATGATGAACTTCTTTTCCACTACTATGATGTAGAAGAAACATCTGAAAATTCTCCTTCATATATCTGCTTAACAGTATGTTTATGCGTTCACTCGCTTGTGGATTGCAGGTAAATAATTCTGAAAGAGGATTTAGTGTGCTCAATGATGGGCCTCTTGATATGCGAATGAATCCTGAGGTAACTGCAGCTACTCACTACTAAGGTCATATGTCATGAATGACTATTCTTTACTTTTTAAGAGCAGATATACTTAGCCCCTATTTGGTCCCCATTTTTAAAACTCATTTTCAACCACACATATCGCGAGACATATATCTTTTATCAACTTTTCAACCATACGTTTTATCAACTTTCTACTAAAAAACTAATTAATTAGCTAAACCAAACACGGGTTTAATGTTTTTTATTAGGACAATGCTACATGTACATAATTTTTCTTACATAATCTTTTACCTACACTCACAATAGGGTGTAGAGACCACATTTTTTAGAGTTTTTTATTCACGCGGGCCCCGCACACATGTGAAAGGGTATAACATTTTCGGTAAGGACAATTCGGTACAAATAGTTTTATTCTTTTTATTAAGGCCATATGCTTCAAGGACATTATTGTGCAAAACTCAAATATATAATTTCCAACTAAAGGAGTTTTCATATAGGTAGACATAATGCACATAAAGAAAAAGGAGTATGTGGAAACTAATTTAGGCCCTATTTGAGCCACCTATTTTTTTTTTTTTTCATTTCCATTCTTCTACTTATTTCCAACCACACATTCTTCAATAAAATAATATTTTCCATCATATCAATAACTTTTCTTTATTTTTCAACCATAAATTCTCCATCATATCAACAGTAAAAATACATTTTTTTTTTTTCAAAAATATGCACTAAACGAGGGCTTAGAAGAGGGGAGAAAGAACATGCAATTTCCTAGATTTCTCCATATAATTCATAAACTAGGTACATTTTAAGTTACTTATAATCATCCAATAAAAGATAGGGATAATTGCAGCAGCGGTACCAAATCTTTTATTTAGTAGCAGACTTTGCCTAAACTTTTAATTTGTGTCACCTACGATACCAAACCTTTTATTTTTGCTACCAACGGTACCAAACCTTTCAAAATGTCCGCAGCTAAAGTCAAAATGGATAGTTTTTGTTAGTTTGATCGTTAGTTGACCAAATAATTGATTTTGACAATAATATTGATGGGTTTTAAAAGGTTAAAATAGTAATTTTACATTTAAAAAAAATAAAATAACTAAAATTAAAAACTCATTCTACCTTCTTCTCCACACACTCCCACTCCCACTCCAACCTTAAATCTGCAAATCTGGAAAATCAACATCTTCGAATCCTTGAATCCATGGCGTTAGAAACTGGTTGCCCAACTATGTAAATCTACGTAGGCCGGATTAGAGGTTTGAACTTAACAATCGACAAGAAATGGAGCTCCTCAATAAGAATATGGATTTCCTGCTGAAATGGTTAGCCGAAGAAACTATCTTGACCAAAGAGGAAAATAAGAGATAAGAGATTGAAAATGGTTTAGGGATTTTCTATATGAAGTCTAAGTAAGTTTCTAGTAGGGTCCATTTCTTGCTGCTAATTTGCTGGGATGCTTGTGGCGGTTGTTGTAGCCTGTGTGGGTGAATTGCGATCGTCGGCACGGTGGAGGTGGGTGGATTTTGGTTTGTTTGGTTGGGGTTGGGTGAGGGAAGGTAGGGGTAAGTGTGGGGATGGGAAGAAGATGAACTGTTTTGGATGAAGTTTTTGGTTTCTGATTCCATGGTCAATCAAGATGAAGTTTTGGGCTAAATGTATAGGCAGAGACCAGAGTTCCTTAGAGCCACTGTCATTGCAGCTGAACGCATATTCGGTTTTGGGGACTCCATTTCTAAGCTTATCGAAGCGTTCTCGAAGTTCCAAACCTAGATTTGGAGATTTGGGGTAGGGGTGGAGAAGAAGAATGTGAAATGAGTTTTTAATTTTAATTATTTGATTTTGGTTATTTTATTATTAAAAAATATAAAATAATCATTTTAACCTTTTAAAATTAGTCAACATTATTGTCAAAGTCAATTATTTCATCAACTAGTGGTTAACTAATAAAAACCATCCATTTAAGACTTCAGCTGTGGACATTTTGAAAGGTTTGGTACCGTTGGTGACAAAATGAAAGGTTTGGTACCATAGGTGATACAAATGAAAAGTTTGGGCAAAATTTGCTACCAAATGAAAGGTTTGGTACCGCTACTACAATTATCCCTAAAAGATAATAATTGATTACCCGGATTGAAGTAGGCCATTTTTTGTTTTTTTAAGGGCCTCCATTGCAAGTCAGCTCTTCAATCTTTTGAACACAGCCATAGACTTCGCTTCTGGGCATATAGTCCTAGTTTATCCATAATCTTACGTGATACTGGCAAATAATTTTTCTCCACAGATTCTAACAGTATATAATTGCTTTTCAAGTGTAGAGATATGCTGCAATTTATGTGGATCCTTAAACTCATCCAACTTTTTGGTGGAAATTTCATTTTGAGTTGTGAGGCAACATCACGAATATGGTTTTGTTATGGGAAACTAAGAATAAGATTGATATCTCACAACTGTGTATTACAATAGCCGATAATCACTAGCCAATTTAGATTTTCAGATCCTCTTTTTCCTTAAAACAAAATATTTTATTATCTTTTCCATTAACTAATTGGAGGTTCTATGGCAGGCAAGTCTGAAAGCTGAAGACATTTTAAATTCGTGGCCAGATTCTGAAGTAGGACGGATTTTACGTGATTATGGAGAAGAAAGTAATTGGTACTCTCTTCAAAACAAAATTGTCAAGGCTCGTTTAACCGGTGGACTGCATTCTACCAGAGAACTAGTTGACCTAATTCGAAACTCAACTTCTTGGACAAGAGGTGGCTCTCCATAACTTTCATTTCTTTTCCTAATGGTATAGCCTTTATGACATGGTAGAATGCTTCTGATCAGTTAAGTGTCGAAACTTAATATTTAAACAGGAGGTAGACAAGGTTGGATTAAGACAGCAACAAGAGTTTTTCAAGCTTTGCGAATAGCAGTCAATGATGAACTCAACACACTTAAAGATTCCATTCGTGCCTCTTTCGATTCCCTTGCTTCCGGAGGAAGGCTTGCTGTCATCTCATTCCATAGTCTTGAAGACAGAATTGTAAAGCAAGCATTTCTGAATATCGTGAACTGCAGTGAAGGTGATTCTATAAAAGCTGGTGCTTCCGACAGTGAAAAGGAAGCTTGGATTAAACAGATAGTTCAAGGCCGGGATGCAACTATTCTGACGAAGAGACCCATAACACCATCCGAAAAAGAGGAGAAACTTAACACCCGAAGTCGGAGTGCTAAACTTAGGGTAATTCAGAAGATGTGAAGAAAAATCCCTGGAATAAATCAGTTTTGGATTATGAAAACAAGATATACTAGCATTCAGGTACTTCCAAAATATCTGTCGACTGAAATTTGTGAATTTTTGTTCTCTCACTGTATTCATTGTTATCTTGGACCTTAATTCATTTTTCTTGGCAAATTTAATTACAGCCTGTTTGACGTAGATTTTGTGAAAAGTGAACTATTATAGAATGTATATTTAAAAAGTACGAAATTACGGGTCCAGAGAATGAGTTGAGGAAAATAAAGTTTTAAAGAATATACCAAACAAGGGCTTAGCATAGAACCAGCTATTAAAGCTAATTCTTTCTGCACCATACAGTTTCTGTTATATAATATTTCACACAATATACATGCGTTGTGCCTCTAATATACGAAATTATAATCAATTTCTTTATTTTGAATTGCTTGTTTTACTTTATAAGTTATTTTCTTAATTATAATTACTAAAATATTGTACTAAGATTTTTGCCAATGAAATGACTACAATAGTTATGCTAAGTTTAAAATTATACTTATACCGTGTTACTTTTTCTATATCTCTGTTCTAGCTCATTACAACGTCCTGAAACTAGACGTTTTAAAACATAATTCATACCAAACGCTCGTATTGAAACAAAACAACACGCTAGCCTACTCAGATATATACCAATTGACCCAATCCATCCACTTCACCTAGATAGGATATAGTTCGCAATAAACACATCTCAAGACAACTTTGAACATAGGGGCTAGTGATTTTGATCAATGAACTCCCGAGCACTTTAGGTAGCGGCAGCTGGTATGTACGACTTCTTTTCTGGGCAATTATCACAAACAAACCCATCAAAGGACTTCGAGATGCTAATCCACACTAGATGATACAATAAATTCTAAACAACTTGTAACAATAATGACAAGGCAACTGCATACATGTTCGCTCAGTTGGTTCATTCCCTTCAAAAGTTAAAAGAAAGGTGCCGACGAAAACTAACTAGAGAAAGCAGAACAGCCTCCACACCATAGCATTATTCATTACATAAAAATTTTAAACCAAATTATACATATTAAACATTCAACAGTTGCAATGGAAAAAACACTCCCAATGTATTGCGCCATCTGCCCTGGAATCATGAACAGGTTATAACATCAGAGTTTGATACATGCCATCTCCTCTCAAGTAAATTTGGCAACAAAATTAAATAAACATGTACACTAGCAAATGAAGTACAAAACATTCAAATTACAGCTCATTATCAACAGGCAGTAGATCTACACTTTCAAAAAGAAATTTATGTACAATAATATCTCGCCATTATGCAGACCTAGAAGTACTTCAAAGCTACGAGACACATTCATACAGGCAAGCGAAACTAAAAATTATTGGAAGAAGTCGATTGAAAAATTTTATTCATCCGGAAATCCAATTTTTTATATAAAAATAGTGACCAAAGGAATGAACTCAAGTTTTTCCATTTTTCTGGAGTAACCAAAATATCGATAACAAACGTTATCTGTGTGCAATTATTATCATTTGTCAGCGAGTCAATAGCATCAATCAAAGTAAAATGACTTTTGGTAAAAAGAGCATGTGTAATTATATCATGTATGACACTTGGGTACCCAGTGAATCCTAACTTATAGATTAAGTACAGAAGGGGACCCCCTAGGAAAACAAGAAAAGTGTTACTGATGAATATAACAAACATGCAATAAAAATTGAACATACCATCAGTTGTGCCAAATGCAAAACATCAGTTGTATTTACTCTCTGTATCTCGACTTCTTATCCTCATCACTTCCACTGTCATATCTTCTTCTGCCGGAACGCGCACCATCATATCTAGCTCTCTTGGAACTGTATTCCTTATCTCTCTCATCCCTTCTACTTCCTCGCTCCTCTTCTTGGTCTCTTCCTCGTCCTGCTCCCCGATGACTCTCCTGTTCCTTTTCATGCTTCCTGTATGACTCTTCCTCTTCGTCCCTTTCATGCTTTTTGCTGTGGTAGGTTTCTTCATCCCTCTTTTCTCTTCTACTTGATCCATGAACTTCGTAGTGCCGATCATCAATCCTATTTCCATGGCGCAATTCGTTCCGAGTCCTACTTATATCCCCGCGATCACCAACATCAATACCGTGTCCACTAGATCTATCTCGCCTCGAGCCTCTGCTGTGATGCTCCTTATTCTTATAAGATTTACTCTCTCTCTCCAATTCAATCATAGCCCCATTGTGCTCAGCCTCTTTTTCAGGATCCGGCCTTCTTAACTTCCCCTCAGGTTGATCATATTTGTTCTCATCATATATCTTCCTCTTGCCCCTCATTACCTCTTCACTTCCATCTCCTGACCTATCTCCCTTTGATTTATATAGTTGCTCTAGATTCCTGAATGTGTCCAATCCATCAGCTTGATTCTTTGGTTTACCTCTATCATCAACTTCAAGTGCATGACCTTTCTCTCCACCTTGTACAACTCTGGCATCCAAATCATCACCGTGATGGCTACGTTTCTTCTCAGGAGACTTACTTTTAACACCCGCCTGCTTCAAATCTCTCACCCTTTTGTTTTCAAGGAAATCATCGCTCTTACGGTCATCAATGTCAGCTTGGGAATAATGCCTTCTACTTCTTTCGGTCTTGCTCTCTTGCCTAGCATGGCCAGCTTTGATTTCATCCCTGTAAGTATCACGTCGCCCATCACTATAATCAAGTTTCTCCATTTTCTTTTTGGTTGTAAGCTCAGAGTCACTTTCAGAATCATACCTTCGACCAACTTTGCCTCTACTCTCACTACTTATTCTCTTCTTAACAATGGGAAAAGGCTCATCTTCTTCTGGGCTGTAATTTTTCTGCTGATTTCTCCCTTTCTTGTATTGATTTCTCTTGTCTTCCTCCCCATCATAATAAAATTCCTCAACATGACCAAGCTGCCTGCTCTTTGAGGTCTGCTTTCCTCTTTGAGTCTTATATTTGGGGCCTTCATCAGAACTATATTCATCATCAGAATCATGTTGCCTGCTCTTCGCAGGCTGCTTTGCCCTCTGATTCTGTTTATTAGTCCTGTCGTCTGAACTATATTCTTCATCAGAGTCATGTTGCCTGCTCCTTGAACGCCGTTTCAACTTTTGAGTCTTCTGTTTAGGGTTCTCATCAGAACTATATTCATCACCATAATCACGTTGCCTGCTTTTAGAAGGCAGCTTCGAACTTCGTGTTTTACGTTTGGGGCTTTCATCAGAACTGTACTCGTCATCAGAATCATGCCGCCTACGAGATTTCCTATAGCTATCATGGTTAGATTCTGATTCTGATTCTGAATCAGTATCAGACTTGGACTGAGATTCAGAATCAGAAGAATCACTATCATATCTTCTATTTTTCTTATGTTTTCTAGATGATTTTTTCTTTCTTGTCTTAGCATCAACCTTAGAATCATCATCTTGCCCCTTACTACCTTTCTCCTGTTTTTTCTTAGTTACCTTCATGTATTTCTCACTGCTATCAGAATCAGATGAATTCTTCCGTCCTCTTCTACTTTCGCCTTTCCTCTGGCGCTCTGATTCATATGTTTGAGAGATATTATTCTTAACAACCTTCTGAATATCATCCTCCTCAACTTCCACATCTGTTTGATTCAGCTTAGTATCAGCAGCAGCAGCATTCTTTTTACGGCCAATTCTCGGTTTATCCTCATCATCACTTTCCTCAGAGTTTGGGGACTGAGGATCACAGAGCTTCTTTTTTTCATCAACTTCAACTCCTATCCCAAGAGCAGCTTTTAGAGTTTCCATCTGCCGTTCCTTCAAAGCGGCAATCTGATGAGTCTGTGTCTTTGAAACCCTGTTACGGCCACACAAAATATTAGTTCAAAATGAATTAGCTACTTATAAAATTTGAAAGCTATAAAAGCTCCAAGCTCAGCAAGCAATCGGTTTGTGCTAGTTACAAAGCACTGTGAAGCAATGAAACATACAGAATCTGAATCCATGATAAATGATTGCATTTATCACCATCCAAATAAAATAGATTAGTAAATTCAGATGTGGAAACATTTTAGGGTAGAGACTTTTTTCTTTTGCTCAATTGTTCCTGAAAAGGGAAAACCAAAAAGGACTAGGATAAGCAGTATGGTGCAACAAAAATTAATTACTTGTACAATCCTACTACCATGAAATGTATGTTCGCTATAATAAATATTTTTGTAGCTAGGAAAAGCTGTGGCAACAGACTTGAGGAGCATAGGTATGTCATTTGTGCCCCATTATGTTTATCTTGATTTGGCATCATTAATATATATTAAAGAATCCACTGCTTATATTTGCAAGATAGCCACAATGTACAACACATTACATACCATAAATAGCTAGGACATCACCTTTTACATTTACAACAAGAAGCAACAAGCAAATCTTTGTTGCTAATGAACTTGGAGTGACTGCCCAAAAAATACAATCATATCACGTTTTGCAACCACAGTAGACCATACCAAGATCATATCATTCTGGTGAATTACAGTTTTCACACTTTAGTTTTTGTGTACCCTTCTCTCTTCTCATTTACTATGCTGAAATTGTGTTAGTCCTGTGAACAGGGAGACAATTTTGATAGATGCAAACATTACTCAATTAACTAAGTTGTCCTTCCTTAATTTATTCTCAATTGAAGCCACCTCCATTCAATTCTACTAATAAATAATTCTGGAAATAAGTTGAGAGGAATCTTGTCTTTAAAGGCCAACCTCAGATAAAGTATAAACAAACAAATATATTAACGATAAGAACTAAAGTTCATAAAGAAACATTACAAGGATTCGTTAAAATCAAATTCATTTGTTCAGGAATAATATAGATGGAAATATAACTAAACCAAAGTTATAATTCAATCCCAACCCTTCAAAAGAGTCTAAATCTAGCATCTCCTTTACTCCCACATACCTCCTTTGGTTTGCCTAGAGTATAATGCCTGTCAATTTTTTTGAAAGTGCATTCATTTGATAATTTAATTACGCAATACATTAAGGTACAGTTACGGACAAGGATGTCTTATTCTTTTTCTCCACTTCTTTTGTTACAGGTCCCTCGGATCCATACCCTGACTACAATCATAATGCAGTATTCACTTAGGTATCAAGTGCTCCACGTGAGTCTCACTCCAGCAGATGGGGAATTGTTGAAATAATACGAATAGAGGATCCGATCCATTTTGCAGTGGTTTCACTTTCAGTCCCTACTTTGGTTTGTACTTTAATCATATAGTTTGCCACTCAAATTCACCTTTCCAAGAATTTTATAATCTGGACGGCTGGGCTCTTACTGTTGCACTCAATGATACACAAATCCTTGCTCATTTCCACCATTTATCTCAAAGATTCATAGAATTTAATGCATAAAAATATGAAAAAGAAACATTATTTCATAAATAGAATGCATAATTTTTTTGAGAAATGTAAATGCTTACCTGTTTGAGATAACAACAGCATTAGATCCTCCATCCTCATTCTCTTTCTCTGCGGCTGCCTCAAGAGTCTTGCGAGCCTCATCAAGCTTCTCAGTAATCTCAGCATCCGTATAACCCTGATCCGTCAACTTCTCCTCCAACACAAGTAGCTTGAGCTCGATCTGCCTCTTGCGGTCATGATCTAATATCTCCTTGTTGGCCTTACTAGTAACACCGGCAGTCCCCTGACCGGACTCAAACCCCTTAGATGAGTCGGTGACGACTTTATTCGTTTTCGGCCTTATGAAAAACTTGTTCGCCTGGATGTGTCCATTGGTGCCAGAGCCCCGAGCAGTCTGCAACCCGATTCCGTTGTACATGGTTATATCAAAGATGGATTCCAATAGAAGATACCGTAAACGTAACCGTAACCGTAACCCTAACCCTAGCTTCCAATTTCCGTTGGATTACACCAGATATTTTGGGGGTGGGGGTTGGCAATCGAGATATTTTGAGTGATTGATCGATCAGTCCCAATTTGTACCGCAGTAACTGGATTGGGCCGTAGTTTAGTCGGCCTGTTTTGGTTGTTTTTTTTTTTTTTAGTGAAAATCATATAAGTGGAAATTACACAAATCCAGGGTTTTAAAGATGCTAATGCAAAAGTCAGGGTGGAAGTTTTTTTATTCAAACTTCAGGTATTAATTTCTTAATTAAATATTAAATATTCTAAATATCGTATATAATTATAAGATATATCTTTCGTAACTGGCGGAAGTTTCCTTAATCATCTTATTTCGAATCTCCCATTAATCCATAATAACAGTTATTTCCCCCCTCCCCCCCAACTCTCTCTCTCTCTCTCTCCAATACTCCACGTAACACCTCCAACCCCAAGTCCATGCCTCCTAAAAATCGAACCGAAATGGATTCGCCGAAGGGTACAGAAAGGCTTGGCAATGTCAAAGACACCACCGGAAGAAGAAGCAAGAGGAAGTCAGAGGAGAGCTTGGAAAAAACCCCTGTGACCGCGCGAAAGGGGTTATCGAAAAAGGTTTTTCCATTTCTTCGTGTTCGGTTACAATTTTAGTGAAGCATATATAGGAGAATAGTTGTTTTTTAAGCCGCGATCATGCATTTGAAATGGGTGAGCAATATTCGTCTGTAATTTTTTGATTCCGATTTTGGGTACCATCACTATGGTGTTAAGGAAACTGATTGGTTTTTCAATGCGATGCCTAACATGTGTATGTATGTGCCCTTATATTATCAATAAGCATTAATGTGACCAATTTTATTGAAATATGTGACCTCATGCGAAATACTGTGACCAATGTTTTAGAAATATGTGACTTACGATTCATCATGTGACTGGTCGGTGACCTAACATGTTTCCAAGATGTCCTATGTCTGTGACTTTATGAGGCATCATATGTCCACAGTTTACCAAGTCTGTGACCTAATGAGAATTCATGGCACTATAAGATTCATCATGTGTCCAAGATGTCTGGTGTCTGGTGTCTGTGACCTTATGCTTCTCTATGTGACGACTAGTCTACAAAATGATGATGTTATTCTATATTCTTATTGTAGGTCTGCAAATTCCTTATACCGAAAAAGATGTGGTTCCCAGGAAAGATAACGACCTCAGTGAGTAAGGGTGTTCTTACCACTATTCAAACGAACTTAAGCCAAAGACAAAAGCGTATTATGATGGGAACCTGCTTTGCTCATTTCCTGGAGTGCCATGAAATTGTGATACAACCACAGTTGATTCACTACTTCCTTTTGAGGCAGGTTTATCAGTATAATGCGGAAGAAATGTGGTTTTACGTCGCAGGCCGACATGTCAGATTTTCTATGTCCGAGTTCTGCCTGGTCACAGGACTGAGATGTTCTGGAGACAGTGACACACAAGTGTTTGAGGATAGACCATCACAGATGAAGACAAAGTACTTTGCTCAAGTAGATAGTATAACACATGAAGATGTTAAGTCCACATTTTTGTCAGCGTGCCAAATGCCGGATTTGGATCTTGTTGAAGCTCTTCCAGACAATGATATTGCGATCTTAGGAATTTTGTATTTCATTACGGCTTATCTCTTCCCTAGAGATTACAAGAAGGTGGTTGACCACTATTTGTTTGTTCTCGTTGAGGACTTCTCTGCATTGAACCGTTTCCCATGGGGGAAGTTACTATTTGATATTACTCTGAGTTCATTGAGGGATGGATTGAGTAGGAAGATATCACACTACAGGCTACGAGGTTTGTTGGTAGCCTTTCAAGTATGGATCTATGAGACATTTCCTAGTTTAGATGGAATTGTTGTGACACGGGTATCGTCGAGGATGTATCCTCGAATCAAAAGATGGACCACACAGGAGCAGCCATCTGCTACGAAGTTGGAGGGAATTGACTGCTTCACCAACCCTAAGGTAAATGTTCAGTCAATTTTTGTGAAGTCATACTTTATTGAAGTATGTGACCTGTTATATTTTATTGAAGTATGTAACTTGTTATATAGATCAAAATATGTGACCTCGAACCATCAGAAGTTGAAATATCAATGCCATACATGGATGGTGTCCACTACAGCAAGCCAAATCATCCGGAGTTTTCCAGTGGATCCAGCAGTAAGAAGAGGAACATAGAGAAGTCAGCTGACCGTGATGGGACGAGTGGAAAGTCAGTGATACTGCTAACAGATAGTAGTATTGGCCAGGATCGAGTCACAGACGATGATGATGATTTTGTAGATCCTCCGCCAAGATGTCAAGAGGCATCTCCCTATGGGAAACCCCATACTGATGAAGGCACGTCAGTTCCCCCTCGTTCCCCGAGTGAACCACAATCTGAAGGGACACAGCGTGGTGATGTAAGTCAGATATTTAGCCACATTTCGTTATTTTTAGGTCACAGGTCACTCGTTTGTGGTCACATATATTTATTTCCAGGTCACAGACCATTCTTATAGGTCACATATCAACACATGCAGTGGCACATATACACATTTTAGGGTCACAGTTAATGGTATGTTATTTTATGTTTTCAGGCTTTTAAGGAATTAAGTCAGCAAGTCTTTGATCTCAAGTCAAGTAATAAAGTGTTGACATTAGAGATTGATGCCATCAAGTCATAGATGTCAAACCTCAACGCTGAGCAGACAAAAAAATTGGATGACATCGTCCAAGTGCAAGGACAAATAAGAAGTGATTTGATGGAAATTCGGACAAACATGCAATTTCTGTCCGAATCTGTGACGGCAATGATTTCAAGTTCAATGGATGAGATTATAAGGCGGTTTGATGAGAAAACGAGTAGTCATGCTGATGGAGCGGGTGACAAAGGAACTCAGGCTGCTGGAGGATCCAATAAGAAGGAGCAGGAGATACAGAAACCAATGGTTGACAGGAAAGGGAAGGAAAAGATGTACCCGAGTGAAGATATTGGCCTTCCCTATAGTCTTGAACCACCTTCATTTGATTTGGGCATCGAATATTCACAACATGATGTTTTACATTCTGAAGACATTCAGAAACAAGTAGATGCTGTCATTTCTGATGTGGTTACAGCAACCAAAAATGTTGCCACTGAGGTAATGACATTTTTTTGTACCATACTGGACACACAACACATCTAGGTCATATTATGTGACTCTACACAGGCTAATATGTGACTTGTGCAACAATACACAGAAATCACCTACTTCTGAACCAGCTTCTTCTTTACCAGTGAAGCGGGTTTCCAGGCCTGCGAGGATATTGCGATCTCCTTTCGTTGTAGGAGAAAAGAATTTATTCAAGCCCGATGACAGTGTAGTTATTTTTGAAAATTACAAAGACAATGTTGAAGAAGCTGATAGATCGACATTTTTGGGCTGGTTCCAGAGAGGGTACAAGCCAAAAAGCAGGTATGTGAAGTTTGTAGCTAAGTCTGAATGTCACTCAACAACCCATGGTATCAAACAACTAAATGTTCATTGTTTGGCTTCAGGAAAAAGTTTAACGAGCAGGACGATCTAATCAAACCTGCATTCGTTATCGGTTCATTCCCAGTCGGTCACAAGACATGGTTCCACCAGCTTATAAATGAAGAGACGTCTCTAAGCAGTTCGGTATGGTAGCACTTTCCCATTCTTTTCAGTCACATTCCAAACTTTAAGATTCATATAAACTTATGCGACAATGCTACCACCGTATGTGTCACACACTGGTTACAGACATTCTGTATTTCATGCAAACGTGTCACAGGGCGATCTTCATTCTCCCTATTTCCTGTCATATCTAATCTTTCCATTTTCTGTTGAATCAACATATGGATGCATGCTTCCATTACATTCGTCAGCTGGCAAAATTTGGGAAGAAAGTGATATTTAGAGCTACGACGACAAACACTTAGTTCCAGAATAAGATAAAAGAGTTGTACCCTACTTTTCTGGAGGATCACAATGTTCTGATGTCGGAGTCCAGTCTGACTGATATTGTAACAGGTCACAGCATACCTCTAAGCACACCTTGGGCCGATATTGATTACGTGTTCATGCCAATCCTGCCAACCAACAAAGCTCACTGGATGTTCGGTCTGCTGGAATTCAGAAGCCATACTTTGATTGTATTCAATTCGGCTGATAAAAGTTATCACGACTGGAGGGTCCTACAAGGTATTGAGCCATATGTGAAAATATTGCCTCAATTAATGAACAAAATGGGAATTTCAAAAAAGGACCCTGATTATGAATCCGAATGCATGAAATTGAAGGTTGTTGTCGATACTACCCTACCTCAGCAGACAAATGGGTAAGTATGTGACAAAATAATATATGTATAACTTGTAAAACGAACATACCAATGACATAATATTTTGTGTTGTTTTGCAGTCATGATTATGGGATATTCGTTGTTTTGTATGCCTTATATATCCTCCGTGATGGCAAATGTTCCGTACCATATAAAATTGATGCCAGCAAGTGCAGTCTGGATATTGCCTCGCTCCTATACAAACACAGAGAGATCTACATGAAGAAGGCAAAGCAGGCTACACAGGAGGAGGGGATAGTTATAGAATGAATAGTGGAATTAGATTTGTAAATGAATTTTATGGATTGCAGATTGTACATTTTCATATTTTTTAATATGCTGACTTAACTCTATGGAATACAGCCACATGTTTCAGTTCATATTGTGTTGTCGGTTGTTACGTATATATTGATAACATTTTCATGCATAATGCATATGTGAATGTGAGTTAAGTCACAGACGACTGTGAAAAGCAAGTCACAGGTTGCGAATTGAATGGATTTCCTATTCACTATTTACACCACAATGTGAAAAGCTAGTCCCAGGTCATAAGCATATTTTGACTTAACATTTGTAGGTCACATATGCTTCCATTCACACTACAGGAACTCAGGTCACAGATACAGTGAGTCTATGACAAGCAGGTCACATATACGTGATTTAGATCACAGGTCACAAATACTTACTTTAAACCCCAGGTCACACAGCAAGTCACAGATTAGGGTGAGTTTGTTAGAACCAGGTCACATATATTTACTTTAAACCCCTGGTCACATAGCAAAGCATAACAAGCATTTGAGACAACATGGTCACATATATGTCATTTCGTAATCCACACCACACTTTTAAGACACCAAATCACATTTACACAATTGAAAATGTGAACTTCGACAATTATTTCGACGTTTCTTATTCGAATAAATGTTTCATGTAAAATAATGTGACATAACATTTGCTTCATCTGTATCCTCTATTGTTTTACGATTACAGAGTAGTATTCTCCCTATCTTTTCAATGCAATGGCATCAAACTTGAGCATCTCCTGCGGTTGTGACCTTGCCCACCACAACGACCACATTTCACTTTTGGTTTCCCTTCTCTACTTGATCTCTTCCTCTTCTCAGTAGGCCTTCCAGAACTTCGTTTCTGGTCAGGAGCTAAGACAACTTCATATTGCACTTCATCAGGCACTTTCCATTCGTCTGGATTTCCAACAGGATATATAGAATCTTCATACGCATTCACATATACATTTCTTGTGTAATAATAAGAACAATACGCATATGGATCCCGCTTTGTATTTGCAATTACGGCCAAGGCGTGTGGGCATGGTAACAAATCGACCTGTAGCATCCTGCACGTGCAGGTTCGTTGTTCAATATCTACGACAAAGGTGGACTTTTCATCACTGACAGAAAACTCTGACTGGTTGGAAGGAGATACTACGAGAAAGCAAAATCAAGAATGGTAGTTGTCAAGTCACAGACATGCCATTGTACGTCACAGACAGTAGTTGTTAAGTCACATACATGTCATCAGGTCACATATAACAGCAGACACATACATGCAGCCAGACAAGTGGTATTCATAAATATCAGCAGTAAAGTAAATAAGATACCCTCAAGTTCCGTAACTCTACACTCATTCTCCTCATCCCATTCTCATACTTGGTGGACAACGTCGTGAACGTTCCATGCGCATCGTCTCTATGTTTACAGAACCAATTTTGTAAGGTCTGTCGCAATGACTCCAGCAAGTATACAATTGGGTAATTTTTCCCTGCCTTGGTAACCGCGTTGACCGATTCTACAATGTTTGATGTCATTGTAGAGTATCTGTTTGCCGGCATATGGATTCGTGACCACTTTTCAGGTCCAACATCAGCCTGCAAAATGTTCACTATAAATTAATACCATATAATTGTCATGTGACCATTTCAATGCATGTGACAATGTATTCAGATGCATTCCAATACCAGGTATCCACGAATCTTCTCGTTCATTGTGTCCAGACGCCTCATGTTATATTCAAAATCTTCCAACGTGTAAGCGCGGACGGCTGAGTTGAAAGTATGTGTAATATTCTGTCCTGATTTTCCATAGTATGACTTCAAATTTTGCAACAAATGTGGGGGGGGGGGGCCGAAGAAACTATCTTGACCAAAGAGGAAAATAAGAGATAAGAGATTGAAAATGGTTTAGGGATTTTCTATATGAAGTCTAAGTAAGTTTCTAGTAGGGTCCATTTCTTGCTGCTAATTTGCTGGGATGCTTGTGGCGGTTGTTGTAGCCTGTGTGGGTGAATTGCGATCGTCGGCACGGTGGAGGTGGGTGGATTTTGGTTTGTTTGGTTGGGGTTGGGTGAGGGAAGGTAGGGGTAAGTGTGGGGATGGGAAGAAGATGAACTGTTTTGGATGAAGTTTTTGGTTTCTGATTCCATGGTCAATCAAGATGAAGTTTTGGGCTAAATGTATAGGCAGAGACCAGAGTTCCTTAGAGCCACTGTCATTGCAGCTGAACGCATATTCGGTTTTGGGGACTCCATTTCTAAGCTTATCGAAGCGTTCTCGAAGTTCCAAACCTAGATTTGGAGATTTGGGGTAGGGGTGGAGAAGAAGAATGTGAAATGAGTTTTTAATTTTAATTATTTGATTTTGGTTATTTTATTATTAAAAAATATAAAATAATCATTTTAACCTTTTAAAATTAGTCAACATTATTGTCAAAGTCAATTATTTCATCAACTAGTGGTTAACTAATAAAAACCATCCATTTAAGACTTCAGCTGTGGACATTTTGAAAGGTTTGGTACCGTTGGTGACAAAATGAAAGGTTTGGTACCATAGGTGATACAAATGAAAAGTTTGGGCAAAATTTGCTACCAAATGAAAGGTTTGGTACCGCTACTACAATTATCCCTAAAAGATAATAATTGATTACCCGGATTGAAGTAGGCCATTTTTTGTTTTTTTAAGGGCCTCCATTGCAAGTCAGCTCTTCAATCTTTTGAACACAGCCATAGACTTCGCTTCTGGGCATATAGTCCTAGTTTATCCATAATCTTACGTGATACTGGCAAATAATTTTTCTCCACAGATTCTAACAGTATATAATTGCTTTTCAAGTGTAGAGATATGCTGCAATTTATGTGGATCCTTAAACTCATCCAACTTTTTGGTGGAAATTTCATTTTGAGTTGTGAGGCAACATCACGAATATGGTTTTGTTATGGGAAACTAAGAATAAGATTGATATCTCACAACTGTGTATTACAATAGCCGATAATCACTAGCCAATTTAGATTTTCAGATCCTCTTTTTCCTTAAAACAAAATATTTTATTATCTTTTCCATTAACTAATTGGAGGTTCTATGGCAGGCAAGTCTGAAAGCTGAAGACATTTTAAATTCGTGGCCAGATTCTGAAGTAGGACGGATTTTACGTGATTATGGAGAAGAAAGTAATTGGTACTCTCTTCAAAACAAAATTGTCAAGGCTCGTTTAACCGGTGGACTGCATTCTACCAGAGAACTAGTTGACCTAATTCGAAACTCAACTTCTTGGACAAGAGGTGGCTCTCCATAACTTTCATTTCTTTTCCTAATGGTATAGCCTTTATGACATGGTAGAATGCTTCTGATCAGTTAAGTGTCGAAACTTAATATTTAAACAGGAGGTAGACAAGGTTGGATTAAGACAGCAACAAGAGTTTTTCAAGCTTTGCGAATAGCAGTCAATGATGAACTCAACACACTTAAAGATTCCATTCGTGCCTCTTTCGATTCCCTTGCTTCCGGAGGAAGGCTTGCTGTCATCTCATTCCATAGTCTTGAAGACAGAATTGTAAAGCAAGCATTTCTGAATATCGTGAACTGCAGTGAAGGTGATTCTATAAAAGCTGGTGCTTCCGACAGTGAAAAGGAAGCTTGGATTAAACAGATAGTTCAAGGCCGGGATGCAACTATTCTGACGAAGAGACCCATAACACCATCCGAAAAAGAGGAGAAACTTAACACCCGAAGTCGGAGTGCTAAACTTAGGGTAATTCAGAAGATGTGAAGAAAAATCCCTGGAATAAATCAGTTTTGGATTATGAAAACAAGATATACTAGCATTCAGGTACTTCCAAAATATCTGTCGACTGAAATTTGTGAATTTTTGTTCTCTCACTGTATTCATTGTTATCTTGGACCTTAATTCATTTTTCTTGGCAAATTTAATTACAGCCTGTTTGACGTAGATTTTGTGAAAAGTGAACTATTATAGAATGTATATTTAAAAAGTACGAAATTACGGGTCCAGAGAATGAGTTGAGGAAAATAAAGTTTTAAAGAATATACCAAACAAGGGCTTAGCATAGAACCAGCTATTAAAGCTAATTCTTTCTGCACCATACAGTTTCTGTTATATAATATTTCACACAATATACATGCGTTGTGCCTCTAATATACGAAATTATAATCAATTTCTTTATTTTGAATTGCTTGTTTTACTTTATAAGTTATTTTCTTAATTATAATTACTAAAATATTGTACTAAGATTTTTGCCAATGAAATGACTACAATAGTTATGCTAAGTTTAAAATTATACTTATACCGTGTTACTTTTTCTATATCTCTGTTCTAGCTCATTACAACGTCCTGAAACTAGACGTTTTAAAACATAATTCATACCAAACGCTCGTATTGAAACAAAACAACACGCTAGCCTACTCAGATATATACCAATTGACCCAATCCATCCACTTCACCTAGATAGGATATAGTTCGCAATAAACACATCTCAAGACAACTTTGAACATAGGGGCTAGTGATTTTGATCAATGAACTCCCGAGCACTTTAGGTAGCGGCAGCTGGTATGTACGACTTCTTTTCTGGGCAATTATCACAAACAAACCCATCAAAGGACTTCGAGATGCTAATCCACACTAGATGATACAATAAATTCTAAACAACTTGTAACAATAATGACAAGGCAACTGCATACATGTTCGCTCAGTTGGTTCATTCCCTTCAAAAGTTAAAAGAAAGGTGCCGACGAAAACTAACTAGAGAAAGCAGAACAGCCTCCACACCATAGCATTATTCATTACATAAAAATTTTAAACCAAATTATACATATTAAACATTCAACAGTTGCAATGGAAAAAACACTCCCAATGTATTGCGCCATCTGCCCTGGAATCATGAACAGGTTATAACATCAGAGTTTGATACATGCCATCTCCTCTCAAGTAAATTTGGCAACAAAATTAAATAAACATGTACACTAGCAAATGAAGTACAAAACATTCAAATTACAGCTCATTATCAACAGGCAGTAGATCTACACTTTCAAAAAGAAATTTATGTACAATAATATCTCGCCATTATGCAGACCTAGAAGTACTTCAAAGCTACGAGACACATTCATACAGGCAAGCGAAACTAAAAATTATTGGAAGAAGTCGATTGAAAAATTTTATTCATCCGGAAATCCAATTTTTTATATAAAAATAGTGACCAAAGGAATGAACTCAAGTTTTTCCATTTTTCTGGAGTAACCAAAATATCGATAACAAACGTTATCTGTGTGCAATTATTATCATTTGTCAGCGAGTCAATAGCATCAATCAAAGTAAAATGACTTTTGGTAAAAAGAGCATGTGTAATTATATCATGTATGACACTTGGGTACCCAGTGAATCCTAACTTATAGATTAAGTACAGAAGGGGACCCCCTAGGAAAACAAGAAAAGTGTTACTGATGAATATAACAAACATGCAATAAAAATTGAACATACCATCAGTTGTGCCAAATGCAAAACATCAGTTGTATTTACTCTCTGTATCTCGACTTCTTATCCTCATCACTTCCACTGTCATATCTTCTTCTGCCGGAACGCGCACCATCATATCTAGCTCTCTTGGAACTGTATTCCTTATCTCTCTCATCCCTTCTACTTCCTCGCTCCTCTTCTTGGTCTCTTCCTCGTCCTGCTCCCCGATGACTCTCCTGTTCCTTTTCATGCTTCCTGTATGACTCTTCCTCTTCGTCCCTTTCATGCTTTTTGCTGTGGTAGGTTTCTTCATCCCTCTTTTCTCTTCTACTTGATCCATGAACTTCGTAGTGCCGATCATCAATCCTATTTCCATGGCGCAATTCGTTCCGAGTCCTACTTATATCCCCGCGATCACCAACATCAATACCGTGTCCACTAGATCTATCTCGCCTCGAGCCTCTGCTGTGATGCTCCTTATTCTTATAAGATTTACTCTCTCTCTCCAATTCAATCATAGCCCCATTGTGCTCAGCCTCTTTTTCAGGATCCGGCCTTCTTAACTTCCCCTCAGGTTGATCATATTTGTTCTCATCATATATCTTCCTCTTGCCCCTCATTACCTCTTCACTTCCATCTCCTGACCTATCTCCCTTTGATTTATATAGTTGCTCTAGATTCCTGAATGTGTCCAATCCATCAGCTTGATTCTTTGGTTTACCTCTATCATCAACTTCAAGTGCATGACCTTTCTCTCCACCTTGTACAACTCTGGCATCCAAATCATCACCGTGATGGCTACGTTTCTTCTCAGGAGACTTACTTTTAACACCCGCCTGCTTCAAATCTCTCACCCTTTTGTTTTCAAGGAAATCATCGCTCTTACGGTCATCAATGTCAGCTTGGGAATAATGCCTTCTACTTCTTTCGGTCTTGCTCTCTTGCCTAGCATGGCCAGCTTTGATTTCATCCCTGTAAGTATCACGTCGCCCATCACTATAATCAAGTTTCTCCATTTTCTTTTTGGTTGTAAGCTCAGAGTCACTTTCAGAATCATACCTTCGACCAACTTTGCCTCTACTCTCACTACTTATTCTCTTCTTAACAATGGGAAAAGGCTCATCTTCTTCTGGGCTGTAATTTTTCTGCTGATTTCTCCCTTTCTTGTATTGATTTCTCTTGTCTTCCTCCCCATCATAATAAAATTCCTCAACATGACCAAGCTGCCTGCTCTTTGAGGTCTGCTTTCCTCTTTGAGTCTTATATTTGGGGCCTTCATCAGAACTATATTCATCATCAGAATCATGTTGCCTGCTCTTCGCAGGCTGCTTTGCCCTCTGATTCTGTTTATTAGTCCTGTCGTCTGAACTATATTCTTCATCAGAGTCATGTTGCCTGCTCCTTGAACGCCGTTTCAACTTTTGAGTCTTCTGTTTAGGGTTCTCATCAGAACTATATTCATCACCATAATCACGTTGCCTGCTTTTAGAAGGCAGCTTCGAACTTCGTGTTTTACGTTTGGGGCTTTCATCAGAACTGTACTCGTCATCAGAATCATGCCGCCTACGAGATTTCCTATAGCTATCATGGTTAGATTCTGATTCTGATTCTGAATCAGTATCAGACTTGGACTGAGATTCAGAATCAGAAGAATCACTATCATATCTTCTATTTTTCTTATGTTTTCTAGATGATTTTTTCTTTCTTGTCTTAGCATCAACCTTAGAATCATCATCTTGCCCCTTACTACCTTTCTCCTGTTTTTTCTTAGTTACCTTCATGTATTTCTCACTGCTATCAGAATCAGATGAATTCTTCCGTCCTCTTCTACTTTCGCCTTTCCTCTGGCGCTCTGATTCATATGTTTGAGAGATATTATTCTTAACAACCTTCTGAATATCATCCTCCTCAACTTCCACATCTGTTTGATTCAGCTTAGTATCAGCAGCAGCAGCATTCTTTTTACGGCCAATTCTCGGTTTATCCTCATCATCACTTTCCTCAGAGTTTGGGGACTGAGGATCACAGAGCTTCTTTTTTTCATCAACTTCAACTCCTATCCCAAGAGCAGCTTTTAGAGTTTCCATCTGCCGTTCCTTCAAAGCGGCAATCTGATGAGTCTGTGTCTTTGAAACCCTGTTACGGCCACACAAAATATTAGTTCAAAATGAATTAGCTACTTATAAAATTTGAAAGCTATAAAAGCTCCAAGCTCAGCAAGCAATCGGTTTGTGCTAGTTACAAAGCACTGTGAAGCAATGAAACATACAGAATCTGAATCCATGATAAATGATTGCATTTATCACCATCCAAATAAAATAGATTAGTAAATTCAGATGTGGAAACATTTTAGGGTAGAGACTTTTTTCTTTTGCTCAATTGTTCCTGAAAAGGGAAAACCAAAAAGGACTAGGATAAGCAGTATGGTGCAACAAAAATTAATTACTTGTACAATCCTACTACCATGAAATGTATGTTCGCTATAATAAATATTTTTGTAGCTAGGAAAAGCTGTGGCAACAGACTTGAGGAGCATAGGTATGTCATTTGTGCCCCATTATGTTTATCTTGATTTGGCATCATTAATATATATTAAAGAATCCACTGCTTATATTTGCAAGATAGCCACAATGTACAACACATTACATACCATAAATAGCTAGGACATCACCTTTTACATTTACAACAAGAAGCAACAAGCAAATCTTTGTTGCTAATGAACTTGGAGTGACTGCCCAAAAAATACAATCATATCACGTTTTGCAACCACAGTAGACCATACCAAGATCATATCATTCTGGTGAATTACAGTTTTCACACTTTAGTTTTTGTGTACCCTTCTCTCTTCTCATTTACTATGCTGAAATTGTGTTAGTCCTGTGAACAGGGAGACAATTTTGATAGATGCAAACATTACTCAATTAACTAAGTTGTCCTTCCTTAATTTATTCTCAATTGAAGCCACCTCCATTCAATTCTACTAATAAATAATTCTGGAAATAAGTTGAGAGGAATCTTGTCTTTAAAGGCCAACCTCAGATAAAGTATAAACAAACAAATATATTAACGATAAGAACTAAAGTTCATAAAGAAACATTACAAGGATTCGTTAAAATCAAATTCATTTGTTCAGGAATAATATAGATGGAAATATAACTAAACCAAAGTTATAATTCAATCCCAACCCTTCAAAAGAGTCTAAATCTAGCATCTCCTTTACTCCCACATACCTCCTTTGGTTTGCCTAGAGTATAATGCCTGTCAATTTTTTTGAAAGTGCATTCATTTGATAATTTAATTACGCAATACATTAAGGTACAGTTACGGACAAGGATGTCTTATTCTTTTTCTCCACTTCTTTTGTTACAGGTCCCTCGGATCCATACCCTGACTACAATCATAATGCAGTATTCACTTAGGTATCAAGTGCTCCACGTGAGTCTCACTCCAGCAGATGGGGAATTGTTGAAATAATACGAATAGAGGATCCGATCCATTTTGCAGTGGTTTCACTTTCAGTCCCTACTTTGGTTTGTACTTTAATCATATAGTTTGCCACTCAAATTCACCTTTCCAAGAATTTTATAATCTGGACGGCTGGGCTCTTACTGTTGCACTCAATGATACACAAATCCTTGCTCATTTCCACCATTTATCTCAAAGATTCATAGAATTTAATGCATAAAAATATGAAAAAGAAACATTATTTCATAAATAGAATGCATAATTTTTTTGAGAAATGTAAATGCTTACCTGTTTGAGATAACAACAGCATTAGATCCTCCATCCTCATTCTCTTTCTCTGCGGCTGCCTCAAGAGTCTTGCGAGCCTCATCAAGCTTCTCAGTAATCTCAGCATCCGTATAACCCTGATCCGTCAACTTCTCCTCCAACACAAGTAGCTTGAGCTCGATCTGCCTCTTGCGGTCATGATCTAATATCTCCTTGTTGGCCTTACTAGTAACACCGGCAGTCCCCTGACCGGACTCAAACCCCTTAGATGAGTCGGTGACGACTTTATTCGTTTTCGGCCTTATGAAAAACTTGTTCGCCTGGATGTGTCCATTGGTGCCAGAGCCCCGAGCAGTCTGCAACCCGATTCCGTTGTACATGGTTATATCAAAGATGGATTCCAATAGAAGATACCGTAAACGTAACCGTAACCGTAACCCTAACCCTAGCTTCCAATTTCCGTTGGATTACACCAGATATTTTGGGGGTGGGGGTTGGCAATCGAGATATTTTGAGTGATTGATCGATCAGTCCCAATTTGTACCGCAGTAACTGGATTGGGCCGTAGTTTAGTCGGCCTGTTTTGGTTGTTTTTTTTTTTTTTAGTGAAAATCATATAAGTGGAAATTACACAAATCCAGGGTTTTAAAGATGCTAATGCAAAAGTCAGGGTGGAAGTTTTTTTATTCAAACTTCAGGTATTAATTTCTTAATTAAATATTAAATATTCTAAATATCGTATATAATTATAAGATATATCTTTCGTAACTGGCGGAAGTTTCCTTAATCATCTTATTTCGAATCTCCCATTAATCCATAATAACAGTTATTTCCCCCCTCCCCCCCAACTCTCTCTCTCTCTCTCTCTCCAATACTCCACGTAACACCTCCAACCCCAAGTCCATGCCTCCTAAAAATCGAACCGAAATGGATTCGCCGAAGGGTACAGAAAGGCTTGGCAATGTCAAAGACACCACCGGAAGAAGAAGCAAGAGGAAGTCAGAGGAGAGCTTGGAAAAAACCCCTGTGACCGCGCGAAAGGGGTTATCGAAAAAGGTTTTTCCATTTCTTCGTGTTCGGTTACAATTTTAGTGAAGCATATATAGGAGAATAGTTGTTTTTTAAGCCGCGATCATGCATTTGAAATGGGTGAGCAATATTCGTCTGTAATTTTTTGATTCCGATTTTGGGTACCATCACTATGGTGTTAAGGAAACTGATTGGTTTTTCAATGCGATGCCTAACATGTGTATGTATGTGCCCTTATATTATCAATAAGCATTAATGTGACCAATTTTATTGAAATATGTGACCTCATGCGAAATACTGTGACCAATGTTTTAGAAATATGTGACTTACGATTCATCATGTGACTGGTCGGTGACCTAACATGTTTCCAAGATGTCCTATGTCTGTGACTTTATGAGGCATCATATGTCCACAGTTTACCAAGTCTGTGACCTAATGAGAATTCATGGCACTATAAGATTCATCATGTGTCCAAGATGTCTGGTGTCTGGTGTCTGTGACCTTATGCTTCTCTATGTGACGACTAGTCTACAAAATGATGATGTTATTCTATATTCTTATTGTAGGTCTGCAAATTCCTTATACCGAAAAAGATGTGGTTCCCAGGAAAGATAACGACCTCAGTGAGTAAGGGTGTTCTTACCACTATTCAAACGAACTTAAGCCAAAGACAAAAGCGTATTATGATGGGAACCTGCTTTGCTCATTTCCTGGAGTGCCATGAAATTGTGATACAACCACAGTTGATTCACTACTTCCTTTTGAGGCAGGTTTATCAGTCTAATGCGGAAGAAATGTGGTTTTACGTCGCAGGCCGACATGTCAGATTTTCTATGTCCGAGTTCTGCCTGGTCACAGGACTGAGATGTTCTGGAGACAGTGACACACAAGTGTTTGAGGATAGACCATCATAGATGAAGACAAAGTACTTTGCTCAAGTAGATAGTATAACACATGAAGATGTTAAGTCCACATTTTTGTCAGCGTGCCAAATGCCGGATTTGGATCTTGTTGAAGCTCTTCCAGACAATGATATTGCGATCTTAGGAATTTTGTATTTCATTACGGCTTATCTCTTCCCTAGAGATTACAAGAAGGTGGTTGACCACTATTTGTTTGTTCTCGTTGAGGACTTCTCTGCATTGAACCGTTTTCCATGGGGGAAGTTACTATTTGATATTACTCTGAGTTCATTAAGGGATGGATTGAGTAGGAAGACATCACACTACAGGCTACGAGGTTTGTTGGTAGCCTTTCAAGTATGGATCTATGAGACCTTTCCTAGTTTAGATGGAATTGTTGTGACACAGGTATCGTCGAGGATGTATCCTCGAATCAAAAGATGGACCACACAGGAGCAGCCATCTGCTACGAAGTTGGAGGGAATTGACTGCTTCACCAACCCTAAGGTAAATGTTCAGTCAATTTTTGTGAAGTCATACTTTATTGAAGTATGTGACCTGTTATATTTTATTGAAGTATGTGACTTGTTATATAGATCAAAATATGTGACCTCGAACCATCAGAAGTTGAAATATCAATGCCATACATGGATGGTGTCCACTACAGCAAGCCAAATCATCCGGAGTTTTCCAGTGGATCCAGCAGTAAGAAGAGGAACATAGAGAAGTCAGCTGACCGTGATGGGACGAGTGGAAAGTCAGTGATACTGCTAACAGATAGTAGTATTGGCCAGGATCGAGTCACAGACGATGATGATGATTTTGTAGATCCTCCGCCAAGATGTCAGAGGCATCTCCCTATGGGAAACCCCATACTGATGAAGGCACATCAGTTCCCCCTCGTTCCCCGAGTGAACCACAATCTGAAGGGACACAGCGTGCTGATGTAAGTCAGATATTTAGCCACATTTCGTTATTTTTAGGTCACAGGTCACTCGTTTGTGGTCACATATATTTATTTCCAGGTCACAGACCATTCTTATAGGTCACATATCAACACATGCAGTGGCACATATACACATTTTAGGGTCACAGTTAATGGTATGTTATTTTATGTTTTCAGGCTTTTAAGGAATTGAGTCAGCAAGTCTTTGATCTCAAGTCAAGTAATAAAGTGTTGACATTAGAGATTGATGCCATCAAGTCACAGATGTCAAACCTCAACGCTGAGCAGACAAAAAAATTGGATGACATCGTCCAAGTGCAAGGACAAATAAGAAGTGATTTGATGGAAATTCGGACAAACATGCAATTTCTGTCCGAATCTGTGACGGCAATGATTTCAAGTTCAATGGATGAGATTATAAGGCGGTTTGATGAGAAAACGAGTAGTCATGCTGATGGAGCGGGTGACAAAGGAACTCAGGCTGCTGGAGGATCCAATAAGAAGGAGCAGGAGATACAGAAACCAATGGTTGACAGGAAAGGGAAGGAAAAGATGTACCCGAGTGAAGATATTGGCATTCCCTATAGTCTTGAACCACCTTCATTTGATTTGGGCATCGAATATTCACAACATGATGTTTTACATTCTGAAGACATTCAGAAACAAGTAGATGCTGTCATTTCTGATGTGGTTACAGCAACCAAAAATGTTGCCACTGAGGTAATGACATTTTTTTGTACCATACTGGACACACAACACATCTAGGTCATATTATGTGACTCTACACAGGCTAATATGTGACTTGTGCAACAATACACAGAAATCACCTACTTCTGAACCAGCTTCTTCTTTACCAGTGAAGCGGGTTTCCAGGCCTGCGAGGATATTGCGATCTCCTTTCGTTGTAGGAGAAAAGAATTTATTCAAGCCCGATGACAGTGTAGTTATTTTTGAAAATTACAAAGACAATGTTGAAGAAGCTGATAGATCGACATTTTTGGGCTGGTTCCAGAGAGGGTACAAGCCAAAAAGCAGGTATGTGAAGTTTGTAGCTAAGTCTGAATGTCACTCAACAACCCATGGTATCAAACAACTAAATGTTCATTGTTTGGCTTCAGGAAAAAGTTTAACGAGCAGGACGATCTAATCAAACCTGCATTCGTTATCGGTTCATTCCCAGTCGGTCACAAGACATGGTTCCACCAGCTTATAAATGAAGAGACGTCTCTAAGCAGTTCGGTATGGTAGCACTTTCCCATTCTTTTCAGTCACATTCCAAACTTTAAGATTCATATAAACTTATGCGACAATGCTACCACCGTATGTGTCACACACTGGTTACAGACATTCTGTATTTCATGCAAACGTGTCACAGGGCGATCTTCATTCTCCCTATTTCCTGTCATATCTAATCTTTCCATTTTCTGTTGAATCAACATATGGATGCATGCTTCCATTACATTCGTCAGCTGGCAAAATTTGGGAAGAAAGTGATATTTAGAGCTACGACGACAAACACTTAGTTCCAGAATAAGATAAAAGAGTTGTACCCTACTTTTCTGGAGGATCACAATGTTCTGATGTCGGAGTCCAGTCTGACTGATATTGTAACAGGTCACAGCATACCTCTAAGCACACCTTGGGCCGATATTGATTACGTGTTCATGCCAATCCTGCCAACCAACAAAGCTCACTGGATGTTCGGTCTGCTGGAATTCAGAAGCCATACTTTGATTGTATTCAATTCGGCTGGTAAAAGTTATCACGACTGGAGGGTCCTACAAGGTATTGAGCCATATGTGAAAATATTGCCTCAATTAATGAACAAAATGGGAATTTCAAAAAAGGACCCTGATTATGAATCCGAATGCATGAAATTGAAGGTTGTTGTCGATACTACCCTACCTCAGCAGACAAATGGGTAAGTATGTGACAAAATAATATATGTATAACTTGTAAAACGAACATACCAATGACATAATATTTTGTGTTGTTTTGCAGTCATGATTGTGGGATATTCGTTGTTTTGTATGCCTTATATATCCTCCGTGATGGCAAATGTTCCGTACCATATAAAATTGATGCCAGCAAGTGCAGTCTGGATATTGCCTCGCTCCTATACAAACACAGAGAGATCTACATGAAGAAGGCAAAGCAGGCTACACAGGAGGAGGTGATAGTTATAGAATGAATAGTGGAATTAGATTTGTAAATGAATTTTATGGATTGCAGATTGTACATTTTCATATTTTTTAATATGCTGACTTAACTCTATGGAATACAGCCACATGTTTCAGTTCATATTGTGTTGTCGGTTGTTACGTATATATTGATAACATTTTCATGCATAATGCATATGTGAATGTGAGTTAAGTCACAGACGACTGTGAAAAGCAAGTCACAGGTTGCGAATTGAATGGATTTCCTATTCACTATTTACACCACAATGTGAAAAGCTAGTCCCAGGTCATAAGCATATTTTGACTTAACATTTGTAGGTCACATATGCTTCCATTCACACTACAGGAACTCAGGTCACAGATACAGTGAGTCTATGACAAGCAGGTCACATATACGTGATTTAGATCACAGGTCACAAATACTTACTTTAAACCCCAGGTCACACAGCAAGTCACAGATTAGGGTGAGTTTGTTAGAACCAGGTCACATATATTTACTTTAAACCCCTGGTCACATAGCAAAGCATAACAAGCATTTGAGACAACATGGTCACATATATGTCATTTCGTAATCCACACCACACTTTTAAGACACCAAATCACATTTACACAATTGAAAATGTGAACTTTGACAATTATTTCGACGTTTCTTATTCGAATAAATGTTTCATGTAAAATAATGTGACATAACATTTGCTTCATCTGTATCCTCTATTGTTTTACGATTACAGAGTAGTATTCTCCCTATCTTTTCAATGCAATGGCATCAAACTTGAGCATCTCCTGCGGTTGTGACCTTGCCCACCACAACGACCACATTTCACTTTTGGTTTCCCTTCTCTACTTGATCTCTTCCTCTTCTCAGTAGGCCTTCCAGAACTTCGTTTCTGGTCAGGAGCTAAGACAACTTCATATTGCACTTCATCAGGCACTTTCCATTCGTCTGGATTTCCAACAGGATATATAGAATCTTCATACGCATTCACATATGCATTTCTTGTGTAATAATAAGAACAATAAGCATATGGATCCCGCTTTGTATTTGCAATTACGGCCAAGGCGTGCGGGCATGGTAACAAATCGACCTGTAGCATCCTGCACGTGCACGTTCGTTGTTCAATATCTACGACAAAGGTGGACTTTTCATCACTGACAGAAAACTCTGACTGGTTGGAAGGAGATACCTACGAGAAAGCAAAATCAAGAATGGTAGTTGTCAAGTCACAGACATGCCATTGTACGTCACAGACAGTAGTTGTTAAGTCACATACATGTCATCAGGTCACATATAACAGCAGGCACATACATGCAGCCAGACAAGTGGTATTCATAAATATCAGCAGTAAAGTAAATAAGATACCCTGAAGTTCCGTAGCTCCACACTCATTCTCCTCATCGCATTCTCATACTTGGTGGACAACGTCGTGAACGTTCCATGCGCATCGTCTCTATGTTTGCAGAACCAATTTTGTAAGGTCTGTCGCAATGACTCCAGCAAGAATACAATTGGGTAATTTTTCCCTGCCTTGGTGACCGCGTTGACCGATTCTACAATGTTTGATGTCATTGTAGAGTATCTGTTTGCCGGCATATGGATTCGTGACCACTTTTCAGGTCCAACGTCAGCCTGCAAAATGTTCACTATAAATTAATACCATATAATTGTCATGTGACCATTTCAATGCATGTGACAATGTATTCAGATGCATTCCAATACCAGGTATCCACGAATCTTCTCGTTCATTGTGTCCAGACGCCTCATGTTATATTCAAAATCTTCCAACGTGTAAGCGCGGACGGCTGAGTTGAAAGTATGTGTAATATTCTGTCCTGATTTTCCATAGTATGACTTCAAATTTTGCAACAAATGATACGAGCAAATACCATGATATGTGCCCGGATAAACACGTTCTATTGCATTCTTTATACTAGTATGACGATCTGACACAAAACACATTCCTTCTCTGTGACCATATGCCTTTTTCAGGTTCTCGAAAAACCATCTCCAAGATTTGTCGTTCTCATTATCCCCAATTCCAAAAGCAAGAATGAATATGCTGTTACTTGCATCCTGTGTGCAGGCTGTGAAAAGGGTACCGCCGTAGTGACCATTCAAGTACGTACCGTCGACCACGATTACAGGCCGACAATGCTTCCATCCACGTATTGATGCACCAAGTGCCATAAAACAATACTTGAATCTACTTTGACTATCAATCTCCAACTCTGTGACTGTACCAGGATTCTTTTGTCGGAGCACGTGGAAAAAGCTAGGTATCTTACCAAAAGAATAGGTAGGATCACCCCTAACTATCTTTAAGGTATGCTCGCGGGATCTCCATGCTTTCGAATAATTCAAATAAACACCATAAGTGTGCAACATATCACTGCATATATCCTTCGGTGTGTATATCGTACTGGATGATGTGTACTTATACTTGATGCTAGAAGACACAACTGCAGTTGATAGTTGCCTGTGTGACCCCAACACGACATTCGATGCACATGTGTGACTACCCAGCTTTCGAATCTTAAATAGATTCGTTCTACCCCATTTTGAAGATCTGCAAATCCAGCTACAACCTTCTTGTGAACACCTCACAACATATTCTTTCTTGTCAGACCGTTCAACCATAAACTCAAACATGTTCTGTATGGCAAAAAAGGATAGGCTCAATTTTAAGATATCTTTATCCCGGAAAATCCTTCCTTCTTCGACATCTCTGGCATCTGCAGCAGACACTACTGTGATTTCGTTGTCCCAAATGTGACCTGATTTTTTAATTGCTGATCTGCATATATCTGCCGCCATATCCTGTAATGTACAAAGCTCGCCACTAGGAGAAGGGTTAACAGGAACCGTGTTAGAAGGTTTTTCTACTTCTGCAGCAGTCACATCCACAATTATTGGGTATTCAGCAGAATCGCGGTGCAGTTCCTTCAGCAGAATGTATGATTGCACATTTCTGTCATTTTTTATCGAGAACAGCGACAGATTTTCATTCAGTGCATATTTCAATGACATTGCCACCCTGGTCGGATCCAAACTGAACTCTGTCATAACCGTGTCAACAAGGTTTACATAATTGCATCTACGGTCTACCAACGCCAATGACGATTGAGCTCCATGCAACAGACATACATGCAAATACATCATCTCTACAAATTCAAATTCATACCATTAATTTCATAGTGTTTAAAGTAATAGAATTCACACACTTAATAGAAGTCACATATGCAGATATAACATTCACAGTTAAGAAATGTGACATTATGGTCACATTCTCAACCAAGTTACTTGCAAGCTCTTATATGTTCAGTCATGGTCACATATACACATTGTAAGGTCACAACTCAATATTTGCAGGTCACAGGTTGATCATGCATGGTAAGCGAGAGCTATTATGTGACTCAGTTCATATGTGGTCGCAGTTTGGTCACATTTTGTTATTTCCTGGTTCTTAGATGTTCATTCATGGTCACATATATGTCGTTATCACATCTCAATAAAAGCAGGTCACAGGACGATCACACACAGTAAATGATATCTAGTAGCTAGTCACAGATAATTGACTGTGCACATAGAATTAAGGTCACAGATAATTGGCTGAGTTGAAAGCATGTGTAATAGAATTAAGGTCACAGTAATTTTCTGTCCTGATTTTCCATAGTATGACTTCAAATTTTGCAACAAATGTGACTCAGTTCATATGTGGTCGCAGTTTGGTCACATTTTGTTATTTCCTGGTTCTTAGATGTTCATTCATGGTCACATATATGTCGTTATCACATCTCAATAAAAGCAGGCCACAGGACGATCACACACAGTAAGTGATATCTAGTAGCAGGTCACAGATAATGTTAAGTCGGAGACGATCAATACTTCTGTGAGTAGACCTGGATTCAGTTTGCTAAAAATTTGATCGTACATTGCTAGCTCGGAACAACAAAGGCATCAAATTAATTACCTGGATTGTATTCTGTTGTGCGAATTCGGATTCTGTTTCACCAAATTGATTTCCAAATCTGTGACGCGAATCATGAATGTGGGTGAAATCGTTCAATATGTTACCAAAATCAATGAAATCTGTTACCTGTTTGTCGTCTCCGGCGGCGGAAATAGGCTCTGTGTACTGTGAAAATATGATTTTCGGACCTCAATTTAATTTCGGGAATGTCGAATGTGTAGGGAAAGAGTCCTGCTATAAAAGGAAACGACGCTGGATTTTAGGAAACGGCTGTAACAGAATATATATACCTGAGAACTGAAGTTTTAAACTATATCTCTGAATTGTGAATTGGGGTATAGTATACACCTGAATTGTGATTTTTTCCCATCATATAATACAATACATCGTTTTTATTTCAAAAAATACTATAATATCATAGTAAGGGCATGTTTGGACCGAATTAAAATTTGATTTTAATTTAAATTAAAGTCAAACAATTAATATTAACAATATTTTTCTTGAGTCTCACATTTTTTCAACCACACATTTCAAAAACTTTTATCATAATTTTTCTAAAAATCTGATTTTAATCCATACCAAACACCTTCTAAATAAGAAATCTCTAAAAGTACTTTACTCATATAATTAATCATATTAGATGTCATTTATTGCTTAATTAGACAATGTGTTAATTAACCAATTCATCTCTTAATGCATGAAATTCCCAAATCACTGCAACTACATAATTACAATTGTCATCAACAAAATGGAAGCCCTAAAAATCATCATTCCATATTTCAAATCTTCTCAATATCTTCGAACTTCTTCAAACCAGCATTCCGACGAATCTATTTATCGATTGTCTCTTTATCTATAAATTGATTTTCTTTCTTGACTTATAGACCGATATCAATGATGTGAGTGTTAGTTTGTTGCCATTTCGAGTTGTATTTTGTAAAACGAGATTAAGAATTAATGTTCGACTATTCATGTTTTACAATTTGAAACAATTATTTAAAGTTTCATACTCATATAGGATTCACAAAATTAAGGAAACAATTATATTTTGTAAATCTCTAGCAAGTAATGTATCTTTGATTGCTAGTTCAAGTTCTTTGAGGTACGAATGAGTGAAGTCTAGATTAAAAGATTGAAACCGGTGCTTTGGTTATCGAATCATAAGTTGCTTTTGTAACTATCACTCGACTCGATTGGTCAAGAGTTGACCCAAGTAGAAACACATGTTGAAGCTTGAGTCTTGTGAGTACGGTTATGTCCCTCTCTTGGATCATATAAATGTGTGTGACTTAATTGATCTATTACAATAAAATCCAAAGAAATTTGTTCAATTATGAAACTCTAATTGAGTATTATAAATATGCTCTTTGTGGCACATTTCTTAAGTTTTAGGGTTAGTCACGTTTTCACATTTCCCAAAAGAGAGGCATTTAAGGAGAACAAGGAAGAAGATCAAAATGAGAAGGCTCTTCGTCAGACCATTAAAAACTCCTTCAAAGCTATCATCTCACACTTATGTGAGGATTTAAAAAACGACATTAAATGATCTCAAGGTGATATAAGATCCATTATCCACTTGGATTTAATTTTCAAAGGAAAATTAATTTCCTCTTGTATTAGAGTCAATGGTTATTGAGAGACTTGAGTGTGATTTAACTTTTCAAATCCTAGAATAAAATGCATTTTTAGCATGAGTGGTGTCAAGTTATTTGATTTGACATGTGTATTGCTTTAAGTGTATAAAGTAGATGTTTATATATAATCACTTTGACTCTAGAATTTTTTGCTTCCCATTATTGTAATTTATTGCATTTATTTTTTTTATCTAGGAAAATTGTAAGCTATAATGCACTAGGGTTTTATGTATTCATTTTACATATTTCTACACTAGTGTATCAAGATAAGATGATGAGTTTTTTGGGCTCCAAATATCTCTTATTTTGCAATTTTTTTTTTTTGGGAGGCTTGGTGTTTTGGAGATAAAAAAAAAAACACTCATGCCCATGGACGTGTTGGTTGAAAATATGGAAGAAAAGAAAACTAGGACAAAAGGAGACAAAACTATGGTAGAACCACCAAGTGGCGAAATTGATCGGAGATAAATCTTGATTAATTTCAAGTTCGAGAAATTTCTTTTTGCTGATGCAACTGTAATCAGTATGGTATTTGACTTACTTATTTGATTGCTTTCCTAAATATTATATCACACAAGTACAAAATCAAATAAAGATTATTGATTCTATTCTACAATATGGTTATAAGATATCTATGAAGCTAAATATGTGGGGGAAAAAAGTGTCCAAACAATCTATTAACATAAAAGGAATAAAAATAAAAATAATAAATGATTATCAATGTTTCTAACTTAGCTATAGTGGGAGAAAATTTCCTTCCATTACATGTGTATGGTAAATACACTTCGCACTCATAAAGAATTCAATTTCGTATAAAATAGGAAATAAATTTCTTATCGTATAAATGGTTAATTTTTACATACTTTCTCACTTTGCACAAGACTCACAGCCTTTAGAGAAAAACAATTGCTATTGTAACAACAATAACGATATATTATCTAATGTCATAAATATTTTCATAATATAACAGTAAAATAGAAAAATTTAAATCACATTATATTTAACCATATATTGCACCCAATTATCTCATAGAAGAAACTCACATTAATTAATAACGGATTATAGATCGAAAAAAGAAATTTAATCCCACACACAAATCAATGATCCGATCAACATGATATTGAAAAATGTAATTGAATTTAGAGACAAAAACTATACAATAATCAATTAAATATATAAAACCTACCAGTCAATGCAATTAAAAAAACTAGGGTTAATAAACGATCAGATCAACAAAGATATGTGTAACGATGCATAAATATATATCGAGGGGTGTTACACAATGGAATGAATATTTCTAATCCAGACAGTAATTTTATGATTTACAATACCATTGTTGAAGAAGCTTAATTGTTTGAAGCAACCGAACAAGGGTGAACAAACATAAATGACAATGAATTTTAAAATAAAGATGGAAGCAAAAAAACTTATTTTGACCCTCTAAAGAGCTTGGCCTGAAGCAACAACCTCTTGGGCCTTTCCTCGGGTCCGACAATGACTAAGATGGACCTTAGGTGGTCATACCTCTAAAGAAAAATGGAAGTGACCAACCTAGGTCATTGGCGTTTTTCGTCGCCCATTGACCTTGACCAAGCAAGTACATAATTTACTACCAAAATTATTGTTATAACTTCGTTTTCATATGTGATTATCATGAAATTTCATCTTTGATATGATTGAAAATTAAATTGGAGATATGTAGAACCTCTTCAAACTAGACGAAATAGCTTTTAGGAAACGTTGAAAATTTTAACGATTGAAATTCTCTGGATCCATTATAGGGACTAATTCTACTAATTTGGAAGGATGAGCATAAAATTGCAACGAAAAAAAGGCTTGGTTCAGAATCACAACTTTGAGAAAAGATTAGGTCCTATATTTGCAATTTACCATTTCAACCACAAAGCAAACGGATTAGTTTCTCACCAATGAATATGATAAAAGTAATCTTAAAAAGAAATTTTCCACATCTCAATTATGAAAAATGGGTCCCCAACGTATGGTTTAACATTCTTTTAAATTGAAAATTAATTTATTAGTTTCACATAAAATGGAGTTAAACGATAATTATCGTCTAGCAAATTCTTTTCTTCATCCTTTTACCTAGGGATGTCAACATGCACCAAGCCACCCAACGCAGACCTTTCCACGCCGGATCTGCGCGGGAGCCATGCCAAAAAAACTTTACTTATCTAGATGTAGCACATCATTACATAGAGCAAAAGAAAAATCAGAGGATTGGATCCTGCTAAATCTACAACATATTTATGCTTTATAGTTTTCTAGAAACAGTTTCCAAAGAACTGTTGTACATGAATTCCAAACAAAAAACACAAAAAGAAAAAAAAAATTCCATAAGAACAGAGGAAGTGGAACTAGTTATTCCATTAATGGAACTGGAACCATATGGAGAAAGCTAATACTAGATTCATTGTTCATAGCCATACACAAATGTGAAAGCCACAAGCTAAAACATACAAGGTATAGTAGAAGACTGCTCAAACACTGCCCTTTATGGGTTCACTGGATGCAACTTTATCACCCAATTCTTCAAAATAATCCTCTCGGGCATTATCAGCCAACATCAGGGCAACCAACCAGAAAAGGGCAGAATCAAGCGATAGAAAGGCACCTCCACCTAGAAGTCCTGTCTTAGCCGTAGGGCATTGAGTTCCGAGATTGTGGTGAACATTCCGAGCATGATGGAGCTGCTCTGTGATTGTAGGCCATAACAACATTGCTGCAGCTAATCCAGTCACGCCCCTTCAAAACACGAGCTTTAGAAAATGAAAACAAATAATAATGGAAATATCAAATGCATGAACAGCAGAAAGTGAGCTTACATGAGATAAAATTGGAGCATGTATGGTCGGCTAAGCTAAAAAAAGTAATAGCTACTTTAAGCAACTTTTTGTTTCAACCATGTTCGGATAACTCGCCTTTTCTTAATTCTAAGAAAAAGACTTATTTTGAAAGAAAATCTTACTTTGCAGTCAAAATAAGTAACTTGTACCGCACTTTCATCAATGAAACATTAACACTTATAAGACAAGTAAATATGTTTACAAGTTAACTTTTTAAACTTGAACAATCAGGCTCTAAACCATTTTAGGATTATGTATTGATAATTCCATGGCCAATATTTGGCTTACTGATCTCAACATCGAACTGTCCCTCAATTTGTAATATGGAAGGTATCAATTTCCTTATTCTATATCCACCAATATAGCAATTTCACAATAGTGCTGTGGTAAACGATGATATATCTAGGCCCTGTTTGGACCAGATTTTTAATCTAAGTCAAAGTCAAACAATTAATATCAACCACATCTTTCATGTGTCTCACGTCTTTTCAACTATACATTTCAAAAACTTCTATCACAATCCACTTAAAATCTGATTTTAATCTACACCAAACACACTCCTAATAAGATCATTAATAGACCTAATAGTTATTTTTATTTATTATTTAGAAAACATGCTGATGAACCTAATCACAACACCGTTAAAGCAAAATACAAAGAAAAAGGACTACCAAAAAGCAAGATTGATAAATCATCAAACATTAAATATAATCAAAAAGTTTACTCACAAGGCAATATTGAAGAAGACGATGAAGCTAGTTTTTTGGAATAAAGCCGCCTGTGGAACTGACTTTCCTTTGTATGGGTAAAACAAAGATAAATAACCAAATGCAGTACAGAGAGCAAGGAATGCAACGGACAAGTAACCCAACACTACAGTGGGATCAGACGGATATTTGCAAATAACAACGCCCTTCCCAGTTATAGCATTTCCTGATGCAGGCTGCAAAATCCAAGCAGAGAAGAAGAAAAAGATGTTGCATTATAAAACAAATACATTACTATCTGAAGTTCAAAAGTTATACACAAATATTGCTTACATTACTCAAGTATAATATTTTTAAAATTTGCATAGAATTCTAAGGAAAAAAACATTCTATGCATTGACTTTTTGTTACTTACAACCAACACACTGAACAACATGCTTTATCACCCAAGCAGACGTCACATAGATCCAGACCAATGTAAAAGAGATTCTTTTAAAGGAAGATTTCCATCTTGTATTTATTTTTTAGTTACAGAAACACTTGGATGACATTTAAGAATGAAAATGTGAAACATATGGTTTGCATACTACTATAGTTCAAGACAGAGATGGAGCTAGGGGGAGGCGGGAGGGAGCGACCGCCCTCCCAACATTGTCCGCGGTACACTATTCCTAGTTAATTTGTAATGTATTTTTCAGTTTCGCCCCAAAATTTTGAAATTTTTTATTTTTTTTTCGTTAATAAATATTGAGTAAATAACTTACATTTTAAAATTCAACCATAAAAAAATCTTAGATCTAAACAAAAGATTCAATAGTTACTTAAATAAATCAATAGCCCAAATTCAATCCAAAACCTAAGTTCCCAATTCCCAAGCCCAACTAATTAAAACCTAATTCCCAACCTGGTTTATGCATAATGCATGTTTGCTTGTTCTTGAATATTTGAATTTAAGAATTAAGTAGAGTAGTTGCTGTTAGTTTGTGTAATTATGTTAGTTATTGAATATTTGAATTTAAGAATTAAGTAGTAGAATAGTCAGTAGTGATTGAATCGAACATTGAATTTCAGTACTATTTTGGTACTCAAAATCGTCGTTTTCAATTCTCTTAGTTAAAAAAAAAATTCGGGGGAGGGGGTTCGCCCCCCTCCACCCCCCAAGATTAAAAAGCTGGCTACATCCCTGGTTCAAGATATGAGACACAAAAAATCCAAGTAGATTTAGAAATGAAAACGAGGTTGTATATTAGTAGCTAACAAGTATGCAATTGTCTGAATGAGAAGGCTTCAAAAAATTATATGAATCTCACTTACACCCTTCATGCATATTTGGTTTTAACTTTAGCTAAGAATTCTATGAAAAGAAACCGAAATCGACATTTTGTTCATTCCGCCTATATTACTCAAGAGGATTGTCAAATACAAAACGATTGCACAAGATGGGTATACCAGTCTCTTTGCTGCTAAATATAAAAACAAAACTAATCAAAATTCACCAGTCAAATACTAATTCAAAAAGTAAAGTTTATCATTTTCCAAGAATGTCATTATAGAATGGGAAACATTCATCATGGACCATTCTATATGCGCAAAAATAAACAATTTTTTGTTCTTGCACGAGACCAAAGTTGTTCCTACTTGTTATTATAAATCTAATATAACAAAAGAAAATATACCAATCGAGCTAAAATGGAAAAACAAATAATAGTGCAAATAACGTTACAACACTAAACAAACCTAAAATTTAACTACAAATGCTAAAGGCAACCTAGAGTTCCAGTAATATTCGAGGTAAAAAAATTTGATCAATCAACTAAAATTATAAATATAATAGCACTTGATAAAAGTATGAACATGCTTCAATTTCTCTCTTTAGATAAAATTTCAACCTTCTTGTTTTCAGCAATAACTCCAGCCATGAAGGACAGAATACCAAAGGTTGACACTATCAGAGACATTTGTTTCATAGTAAACGCCATTGCTTCTTCAACTTTAGGAAACTACCTGCATCAATTTTCACCATAAATATCAGAAAATTCGAAAATAAATTCGACCCACAAATAATATCATAAGATTTAATAAAAAGGGGGTTTTTTCTTCTTCTAATATTATGTCAAATTAAATCCAATAAATTCCAAAAATTTGAAAAAGACGACCCCTTTTAATATCAATAACTCTCCTTCAAAGAAAAACAAGAATTCTAACTAAAGATTAACCATTGTACAGTCAAATACTCACAAACCATTAAGAAAAACAGATACAAAAAAAAAAAAAAAAAAGAGAGAGAGAGAGAGAGAGAGAGAGAGAAATATGTACCTCTGCACACCAAAAGAATTGATGAAGATAAATTCAGATCTCTCTTTACATGTGTTTGTATATATTTATGTTCAACGCTGAGTAGAGAGTAGTGATGAAGAAGATAAGGATTGCTGACTTCTAATTGGGTAATTATTTGAGAATTTGTATTCTAAAGTGGAATCTAATTAAAAACTACTTTTCCTATCTGTGTGGGATTCCCTGCAACAGATAACACAGGCTCGTAGGTCCGTACACACGTGGTAATAGACTATTGGAGTTTTATATGACAACGGGCCGGGCTATGATGGACCCGGAGAGATTGTGCAAGTGAATCTCGTCAAGATTTTGAGAGCAGTCCGTTTGGGGTAACATCGTGTGTGGACCCGGTTTGAATCTCTACATTGTCTTTGGGGTTGAGCCGGTGAGATTTTTAATCGAAATTGATCGTCTAGAAGTTGGAGATTTGGAATCAAATTTGTTATATATATATATAATTTATTTATTTTTTTTTTTACAATTTATTCACTATAATTCAACGATTCAACCTAACAAGTACCAAATTTACAAGATTCAGAAAATAATAGGTTTGCAAAACCGAATTAGTAAGTACCATAATAAACCGCGCGTAGAGTTACTGTCGAATTGAATGCTATTATACTAAATGTTGGATACAATTGAATAATATATTTGTAGTGAATTTATAAAGTGTTGAAATGTATAACTTGTGACATATTTTATTTCTTCTATTTCCGTTACACATTAAAAAGATAACGATTTTTAAAAATATATTATGGATGATTCCAGAACTAGAACTTTTAATTATCTTTGTTCTCTTATAAACTTCCTTGAACTTTAATTCGAAAATTCTTCTTGGATAATTTATAACTAAAGATTTTAATTTTTGATCTGCGTATTTCACTATTGATCTTGACTGAATATCTGCTTTAAGTTCATTTTACAAGTATTTTAGATTAACAACTGACAGAATAAGTGTCACTTCCCACTCTATTGTAGTATAATAATCTTCAATATTTTCCATAACATAAGACTTCATTCATAAGTATTCATATCAAAGCTTGTCCCTTATAGTTGCATATGAAAATTCGATATCATTAACATGAAAACCTCAAAATATAGGTTTTGAGCATGCCTTCTGATGTCTAGATATTGATTCTCTTTACATATCGATTATATGATAACACATTGTGATAAAATTGAAGGTTCCTATTCGATATTGTTGGCTATAGATCTCCCTCTCGTGTCCCAATGAATACTATGGCAAAAGAACTACCACTGAAGGTTCCGCATCTGGAAGGGACACGAGAGGGAGAGCGGCATGAACCACTAGTGTGTACTTTAGACCAAATCAATGCCATGATACAAAATTTTTGTAATCTCAACCATGGCTACAATGGTGACTGAACTATAAAACGAATTATAGCGATGAAAGCAAAAAATAAGCGAGGTAAGTAATTGTATGAGTGTTGACGTGTGCTTGTCCCTTACTTCGTTTTTCTTTTTCTTGTAAATCTGTTTCGAGTGTCAATATTTTTCATTGAGCTTAATCTCTTCAACGTTGACCATGCGCTGAATTTTGGCTCGTGATTGTTGATTTCGTTCCAGATTTAGATTAGGGGGTTATGATGGATGTCTTTCTTTGTTAAGCTAACTTCTCAAATCACTCTCTAGTTCAAATCTGTTCGGAATAAAATCTCAAATTTAACACATGCTGAATTAGGGAGATTATTGGACGAGGACAAGAGAATGTGGCCTATTGGGCCTTTCATACATGGACTTCTCATAATTTAATTGGGCCAGACTTTTTATTGGCTTACTGACGTTGTTGAAGCTCATGTGGGTTAGCCTAAAGTATCAAGGGAAAAATTCATAAATCCTACTTTATCTTTATACTATTTCAAAAATAACAAAACATCTTTCACATTTCAAAAATCAGATTTTTAATCTATACATACACATATATATTTATATTATATATATAATATATATATATATATAACCCACCCACCTCCACCACCCCGCCTTTCCGACGACCGTTCCGACGACTACTCCGATTCCGGCGACCGTTCCGCGCGACCGATTCCGGCAATTGTTCTAACTCCGGCGAAAATTCCGGCGATAACTCTGTTATATTTTTTTGTACAGTTGGTCACAACCTAGGTCACAAGTTATAAGTCACAAGTCACAGCCCTGGTCACAAGTCACAACGCATGGTTGTTTTGTTTATAATGATTGATAACATGATAAAGCTCACATCTCACATTTTTTTGTTAATAATCACTGGTTATTTTCAAATGGTCACAACACATGTCACATTTTTTGTTAATAGTCACGGATTATTTTCAAATGGTCACAGCATAGGTCACAGAATATTTTTGCACATGACTCAAGTTTATATTAATAGTCACAGGTTTATTTCAAATGACCACACCACAGGTCACAGAATACTTTTGCACATAGTTCAGGTTTTTATTGATAGTCATAGCATGTGTCATACAATATTTTGCACATAGCTCAGGTCACAGCACAAGTTACGGTACATGGCTTAGGTCACAGCATAGGTCACGACATTGGTCACAGAGACTATACAACACCACCTCACCACCACGACACCGCCGTCAAGCACAGCACCGCGCACAACCACAGAACAACCACCGACTCATCACCACCACGCAAAAAATACCACCGCACACAAAACACCGTACCCACAGCACCGCCACGCCACGCCACTGCCACGGCCACATTCGGCAACTCACCACAATATCACCGCCGCCACCACAGATTATTAGATCCACAAAACCACCACCCCCGCTAACACGACCGCCACCAACAATATCTCTGCCACCACCATAGCTAACATCCCAACCACCACCAAATTATTAGATCCATAAAACCACCGCCGCCAACAAAGCCAACAACTCACCACAAATCAACACCACCGTCGCCAACAGAATCACTATCACCACCAACAACAAACAAAAATCACCCAAAAATCACCACTACTTCACAACCATCGCCATACGGCCCATACCACCATTACCACCATAGCTTACACGAGTCTGTGACAGCTAGTGTTACCTAAGGAGTGCTTCTTGGGTAGTGATTGGAGCCAGAAATCAAAATCTTTTGCTGCCTCTGATTCCCTCAGCAGCGTTACGACGCCACACACCTACAGCAGCGTCGCTGTTGTGAATAAACAAATTGCAGATTTTGGTTTAATAAACAGATTGACACGCACTTTCGACGACGAGGCGACCGCAACGTCAATGATGCCAAGATCTAGGGGAAATCAGTGGGGAGATGAAGTGGGAAAATCAGTAGGAAAATGTCGAGATTGCCACGCAGTGGGGAATCAATGGGAAAATGAAGTGGGGGAATCAATGGGAAAAACAAATTGAAAATCAGTGGGAAAATTTGTGTGCCGGCGGCGTGTAGCGTCGGCCTTCCTCTGGTCCAGGTGAAGCTGCCATTTTGGGGAAGAGAGAGAGAAGAGAGAGAGACGGAGAGAGAGGGACGTAAATTTAGGGTTGAAAATTAATTTAGGGGGATAGTGTGTATATATATTAATTTTCATAATATTATTTTTAATATTTAATTAAATATAAAAAATTATGTATCTATATATAAAATATCTGACTTTTGAATATTAAAACTTGATATCTGATTTTTGAACTTGAATCTTGAAAAGTAGGGATTCTTGTAATTTCCACAAGTATCAAAGTTTCTTCCCTCTTACAAGAAAGGCAAATTTTTCCAGGGAGCAATTCACAGTTACACTAAGCCCCAAGAAATTAAAATTTAGATTTTAATTTAAATCAAAATCAACAATTGATTTCAATCACATGTTTTATATGGTTCACAACTTTTCAACCACACAACTCATTAACTTTTATCAACATATACTAAAAATCCAATTTTAATCTCAATCAAATGGCTAAAAAATTTACTAATTTCAAATAGACTTAAAAACTTTTTTATTCTCAAAATAATATATATATATATATATATATATATATATAACCATAATAGCTGTAAAGTTATATATATGTAATAATTTTAATATATATATATATATATATATATATATATAAAATTTTTTTAGACTAACATATATCTTATACACATTTTACCTTGCATGTTTCCACCAATGTCACTGGCACCACCACTTGTTACACTTAGGGTGTGTTTGAGCTACATTATCTTGAAAGAATTCTGAAATAGTAAATTGATGGAGAATGTGTTGAAAAAGAAAACAAAGTTATTGATGTGATAAAAATATCATTTTATTGAAGAATGTGTGGTTGAAAATGAGTAAAATAATGAAAATAAAAATGAAAATTTTAGTATATACCAAACATGGGCTTAGTGTTACACTGTTATTGCCTCAACCACAGCTTGTAACATGGAGTGTTACGCTACCACCAATGTTATTACTACCATCGATATCATTTATGATATTTGGTGTTATATAACCATCGTCGTTGCCACCACCGTTCATAACATATTGGTGTTACACAGTCGACTTGCCAATCTAGTATTGCCACCATCAAATCTACACAACCATCCCAACATTGGCAACCACCATCACCATCATTCCAAAATAAACACAAAATGCCATCTCCACTACCCCCATCACTTGTAACATGCATCGTTATGCTACCATAGGTTCCATGTGTCTTTCTTGTTTTGCTTTGTGTATTAGTTTTGAAACAAGAGTGCAAGGAAAAAAAAAAAAATACATGGAAGCATGTTGGACACTTGTTGTCAAATATTTTTGGGCTATAATATAATCGAAATTAATCTACACTATTTCAAGAAAATAAGTGACTTGAACATCGTACACCAAAAAGTTGAAGAAGGGTGCGTAGGATGTTGGCAAAACTGAGCCATAATCTTTGTAGATACTATCTTCGATGCCAAATTTAACTTTTAAATAGATTGTGGTCAATTTGGATTCATTTTTCCCCTTTTTTGGTCAATCACAAAGACACATCAAAATTATCAAATAGTTTCATTACGGCGTCTTTATGTTATTGAGAGAAAAAAGATAAAAAAAAATTCAACCTGCCCTTTTCTTATGGCCAAATTTTAACTGTCTCCTAAATGTTACATCAAGCTGCTGCAGCCTCTGAAACATTAATCTGAGGGTAGTAGAGAAAGAACACCAAAACTCATTTTTCCGATTCGGGTGTAGAGCATTCATAATCCTAGACTTTAAGTTTTCCACATCCGATGTCAAAATGATGACATTTAAAATTACCAATAATCTAAACAGTGTGAGAACCGTCAAATATTGTTGATTCCTGCAAAATAACACATTAACGTCCAAGGTTATGTTGGTATCGTCCAGTACTAGAGGCCACTCTGACACTCAAGTTAGCCGAGCACTATAAATATAATACTCTCAAGTTAAGTTTAAAATAAGTTTTATTTTTTCAATTTTTTTAAACAATATATATTTTTTATGAAGTATTTTTATGCACTAACCAATTCAAAAATGGGAGGATTTGACATTGATTTTCTCTCTATTAATAGAAAGTATTGATACAAATGGTGGGGATAGTTGTGCTTTCAACTTTTTCACATGGAATATGGTAGCTGCATTTATAAGATATTTTATATTATTAGAATTTATTATCTTATCAAATATCATCCAAATAAATTTAGTTGTATATGTTTTAAAATAAATAGTCATTAATCAAATAAAGTTGAAAGTAAATAAATAAATTCTTATATAAAGTGATACAAGGAGGGATTCTTCCATTCTCAGCTTTTTCCTTAACTCTCTCTCTAGACCAAATGAATTCAAACCAGACAAATAATTCTCAAACTAGACCAAATGAATTTTCAGACAAACTTAATCGATAAAATACTGTTGTAATAACCCTTTGCTTGGCATGGAAGTGTGACAAAAGCTGAAATATTCATATTATTCCGCTACTCACTATTCTCTATTCTATCTAAAAGGGGCGGAGCCAGAAAATAATTTTAGGGTGGGCTAAGATTTAAAAATTCTAAATAAACTCACGTTACGAGAGATCGAGCTTAGGAGACTACGCTAATTACCATCCTGATAAATAGCATCCGACACTTATGAAGTACAAGTCTATATTCTCACCCTAAAGTAAATTACTTATTTTGATAGTAACATCAAGTTTATGGTTAAAATAAGTAAGTTTCTTTCTTATAAGCATGAATACGCTATTTATGAGAATATTTTTAAAACTAAAAGTTTTAATTACTTTAAGCTTAACCAAACATTTATTATAAAAATAAGTAATTTATTTTTAGCTCTAATCAATACAATTTTATTTATTATATAAGTTTATAGATAATTATAAGTAGAATATTTCTTAAATAAAAATCTAATTTGGTAATAAAATTGTTCACATTTTATTAGTATCATGAAATAATATTTGGACAATTGGGTTTGGGATGGGATTCAATATGAAGCCGGGCTAATATAGTCCTTTTCCTGTTTTCTATCAAATGTGACCTCGACCTTTGTGTTAAATGGTGCAAGCTTCTGGATTACAATAGAGGATGTTGTACAGTGCTTCGAGACTACAAATATTGTTTTTGCTCCGACGATGACGAATGCCCACGTAAGACACACCTCTCAATTAATCTACATACTATAAAAAACTGTAGATTTTACTCAGATAGTAAATAAGTAACAATTTTATTTATTAATACTAGGTGTAAGCAACGTGCATTGCACGTTTGCTTAGTTCATATTTAATTTAGTTGGTTAAGAATAAATTTCTAATTAATGAAGATGTAATTGTTTTGTGTAATTAAAGAACTAATGATATAATGTTTGTGTAATTGATAAAGAATTACACGTGATATATTTTGAAAAGAGTATTAAACATAGGTCATAGTTTTATGAAAGGTGTTTGATATAGGCTTTCATTAAAACAATAGAGCATGGTCCAGGAATCTGAAGCCGATCCCAATGAAAACCCAACCTTAATATTCCAATCATGCCAAATATATCATAATCACTATATAAACAATATAAAGTTAGGATCCATCGAGTTGCTTAGGTTATATTCTATTTAACGTAAATATCCCAGTCTCAGGAAAATTGCATTAGGCCATATTCAATTTTTTAATACAAATGGAAACATTCAAAATGAAAGTATCTGGATATGTAAGAATATGAACAGCGCCCAAGAGAAACGTACTTGCAATCGAAATGATTCATAAATCTCAGATTCAGTCATAACAGTTTTGCCCTTGAGCACGTGAGTTACTTTATCACTGCAGCATCCCACCAGCAAGTACGTGTTGGGAAACCTATATACACGTATTGCATAATGTACATGAGAAATTTAATCTTCGCCGTTTGCTTGAACATGTAACGAAAGATGAATATAAGGTCTCGAATTAACAAATATTTTTAGTGAAGACAAGCTCAAAGATCGCAAATCATATAAACCTATCGAAATTAAATTATAAATTTCCCTGGTACTATTCAAGGGAAACATACAAAATCGGAGAAAAAAACATAATTTGTACTGGAAAAATCATTCAATAACAGAAAAAACATTACGATTCATATAAAAACGAACTTCTACGAGATGAGTGATAGAATTTTGGTGAATTTAACTTTTGAAAGCAAAAATTGATAATCCATATTAAACCTTGATAATTAAGCAAAAAATAAATGAAAAACAATTAAAGCCCGGCAGCCATAACTATAACTGTCCTAATGCTGTGAAATTATATTCCAGCCATCCCAGTAACCATCCTAATGCAACAAAATTTCAACCCGGCCGTAACCATAATCATTCTAATGCAGCGTAATACCTTCCTGTCGTAACTATATACCGTCCTAATGTAGGGAAAAATCAATTCCTTCCGTAAGTATAACCGTCCTAATTGAAGTGAAATTTCATTTCGGAAAAAACATGAAAAACCATATATAATACATAGATGGACTTATACTATAAACAAAAAATTAAGTTACACTCACTTTTCAATCTACCTTGAAACCTTACCACCAATGCATTGAAAGTAATAGAATGTATCACTCACTTTTCAAATGTTAGCACCAGTAAACTGAATATAATTGATAGATTTTCTTAACTGAATGTAATGGAATTCGAACAGACAAGAATGACCAATGGTCAATAACGGTTACATAATTGACACTTATAATGGAATTCCGCCAGACAGTACATAAATGAGCACAAATGGTGAATTAATTGCTACTTCATGGAATCGGTTAAAGTTAACGGTGGAAAAATGGAACAAGATTTTCTGTGAATGTCTGTGAATGAATCCGTTTCATAGCCACTTTTAATATATATAGAAGATAAGTAGCTAAGATAAGATTTTTTTTTGTCCTTTGTTTTTTTAGTTACTTTCAAAATAATTAACTTATTTAAATATATTTTTAAACAGAAAATAGTATTTAATTATTTTATTTTGATTTGTTGCAGTCACCAGAATGGAAATAAAAATTGGCGAGAAGACTATGATGATTGCGGCAACACCCAAAAAGTCTTTCATCAAGGAGTTGGTTGCTTGATTCTGCATGGATATTTAAAATAAATAATCTGTTTGGAGAATCTGTCTTTAAAAATAAATTGTAGATCTCCTCATGGAGACTACATTGTGTAAGTCAAACAAGTTTGACATGTACTCTGTTTTATGTGTTAAAACTATGTTGAGTGAATGTAGTAAAATAATTAATATTGTTTTTCTCTGTCACCTCATTACAATTTTGATGTAAGCAAATTAATATGTAAAGTAGAAGGGTGATACATAGACAAATTATGCCTTGTGAGGCATGCTTCGCAAGGGACCATCGTTGCCACTGGTCCAAAACTAAGCCCCCGTCTGACACCTTTTTTTTCTCATCCTCATCCTCATCCTCGTTCTTCCTTTCAACCATACATTCTCCAAATAAAATAATATTATATACAAATCTAAAATTTATCATCATTTTTTCTACCACACATTCTCTTATCAATCACTATTTAAAAAACTCAAACACTTTCTAAATCATGTCAAACCCTACTAGAACTTTTACTTTATGCGTAAAGAATATTTTCGCTAAAAATAATTTAAAATAATTAATAAGGTACAAGAATAAATTTGTATGCGGTTGGGTAGTATAAAATTCTCTAATTAGCATTTGTGGTACGCGGTACTCACATTCAATTTTTCCTAGTCCTAGTACTTTATCCTTCCTCATTTTTAATTAAAAATCTAGCATCTTATGCTTTAACAACTGCGTACCTTTTAAAATTTTTATTTTTGGTATTCTGAAACATGCAAAGAGGATTCCTTTAAGTCGATGTTTTATGTGTTAAATTATTAATATTGTCCTTCTTTTTATTTTCTAATTATAATTTTATAATTTTAATGTAACCAAATTAATTCCGATCAAGTACTGTATCATCCAGTACAAGTAAGATCCCTTCTTTTTTTAAATGAATTTCGTAAAAAGTTGATTTTTTTGAAAAATATATTGTTAAAAAAAGTAAGAAACAATTATGGATTCACATTCAAAATTAATTTATTTGGAGAATGTATGATTAAAAATGAGTGAAAGAAAAATAAAATTTGAAAAATGGAGGATAAAATAGGGACTAAAGTTGAGAGGCGTTAAGAAAAACACTGTGCATGTTGGTCACGGATAATTTTTTATATTGCTAACTACTTTATACGAATAAGAATATATCAGCAAAATCTTCAAACCGGACAAATAACTCTCAAACTAGACTAAATGGAAATGAATTCATTACATAAATAAAAAAATTTAGACAAATTTGTAGATAAATTCCTGTCCTAATTTACCCTTTTCTTGACGATAAAGGATGACAAAGGTTGAAAGATTATTATCATTTAACTACTCATATTTTATTTGTTCTATCTAATCACTTCTCTATCCAATCCGCAATTTGCTGATTCATGTTGCTTTGACTCTCATTATTGTAAATAGAGGACACGTGTGTTGGAAAAATTGGCTTAATGGCTTAATAGGATACTTTTTGCATGATTTTAAGTGGGTCCCATTCATTCATTTTGGAAGATCAACGTAGATTCGTGTTTTCCTTCGTAACAATATCGAAATTATATATTTACTTGCCAAACAAATCATGAAACGAAATTGATACTGTTCCTCGAAGTAGAAACTAAAATGCTATATTCTACTGATTTCTTCGTTATATCTTAGGAAGTAGAAGTCCAAACGAAACGTCAAATACTTAGGTGAGTGAACGAATCTATTTTAAAGACACTGTATTTATAGAGGCCTTGGTTTGCTATTTTCTTCTCTCAAATCAATTGATATTTGAATTTGTTATTCTTCATTTCAAATCTGTTCTTTTTTACCGTTTATCTATTTCTATAATTTACTTATCATTTGTATTCAATATTTTATAACAACAGCAAATCTCACAAGGCATGCTTGACAAGGGACAATGGTTGCCATCATCCAAAATAAGTCGTGCTAGCTCGACACGAGCCGACTTACAACTCTAGTTCCAAAATTGTATGTGTGTACGGTACTTGTTTCTTTTTTTCTCTAGTCCTGGTACTTTATACTTCCTATTTTTTTTTTCAACAAGATTCTAAGCATCGTTTGATGATTATAAATAATTACTTAAAACTATAAAAAAAAAAAAAAAAAGGAAAAAGGCAATGGAATAAGAAAAGTAAAAGAACGAGAAAAAAAGATAGAGATGCAAGAAGGGACAATGCAACGCAGATGGTTCAAAACTCTAAACATGTGATACTCATTTATATAAATATGTTGTAGGAAAAACTCTATGCTTATCTCAATTATGTATGACATTCAGAAGTTAATGTATGATATTAATATGCCATATTTAAGGAGTGAGGACGACAATATTGAAAACTACATTTAAAACAATTTTGATAGGCTCGTAATTTTTGTGCTTAGATCTAGACAAAAAAAAAAAAAAAAAAAATAAATAAATAAAAAAATAAATAAAAATAAAAAATGAAATAAAATAAAAAAAATACTGTAATTTTAATGAGTGAATACTGAGAGCACATTTCTCTCCTTTTAAGAATACCTTTTCTTTGTACTTATTTAACCAATATGTTGTTATATATTTAGTCTCTGGGTTACAACACTGTTTAGATGACGTTAATGTGACATTAAATGATATGTGAAATTAAATAAATCATTTCATTTAACATATCATTTAGAGTCATCTAGACTGGGGTTGTAGCCTCAATGGGGTTACATAACATTACTCTATTCACAAAGTTCGAAAGAGACCAACTTTAAACATCGTAAAATGTTATATATTTTTAAATCCAAATCTAAAATCTTATAACTAGAATTCGGGTATGTAGTACTCATATTCATTATACCTAGTCCTATTACTTTATCGTTCCCCTTTTTCAAATAAAAATAGCATTTGATGGATCAAATTGGTGACCTAGTTGGCTCTTAAACTTGATAACTATGCAGTTTTAGCTATGTTTTTGAAACTCGCTGAGATGGTGACAAGTGACATATTACTGTCCATTGATGATAAGTTAATTTGGTTGTTATCTTTTAAATAGCAATCACTCTCATTTGAGAGAGACCACTTAGGGTTTGGATCATTTTACTATCTATTTTTTCATTTGCTTTGTTTTCTCTGTAATTTATTCGATTCTTTGCAAGATTGATATAAATAGAGATTGTAAGGATGTACGTGTTGTTTTTTTGTGAACAGTAAACTCTTGTTATTTTGATGTTTAAGGTTATGAGTAGGCATCCTCGCTAAATATTTGACCTTTAAAACGAAAAACTTTGGTGTTCTTGTTCTTTATTTTGAAGTTTTATTTTCTTAATGGTCATTTCTACGACCAACAGTAGTATCAAAGCACTCGATCCCGAGGAGAACTTTGAATCTTGTGTATTGGCTTCTTTGAGGCTTAAAACTCGAGATCTTTATCTATCTAGAAATCTGGTTTTTTTCTTCGGAGGATTAAAACAGATACTAGTACGACTGGTAGCAAACTCTTAACACTAATATTAAATTTCTAGGATCTGTCATTTTTTTTTTTTTGGTTTTTGGTTGTGGATCTTTTGACCTAAATTGTCACACATCTTCGTTGGTTTGGGTTGCTTGCGAGAATCTTCTTTTCTGAAAGTTTAGAGCAAGACTTCAAACATTTAAATACATTTAGTCATGTTATTAGAAACACCGATTTAACAGTTTTTGTTAAAAAGATTGTTTTATGTCAAACAAGTATTAGATTCTTAGGTCATAATATTCATTTAGGACAAATTTCCATTTGAAATTCTAGACAAAAGTAGTTTTCAAAGATTTCTTCGTCGTGTCAACTATGTAGGAGATTTTATCAAAGAAATAAAAATCCTATGTGCTTCTCTTTTCAAAATATTACAAAAGAGTCTGAACCCATGGAGTCGTTAGTATACTGTTGTTGTCAAAAATGTCAAAAAACCTATCAAAAGTATTCTCTTTTTGTCAATATTAGACCTTAGTGCCTCTATTATTGTCGAAACTGATGCGTCAAATATAGGATATGATGGAGTATTAAAGCAGATTCCGATTTTTTCAAATCAAGAACAACTTGTTCAATTTCTTTATGGTGTTTGGACATGATCTCAAAGAAATTATTCAACTATCAAAAAAGAAATTTTATCTATTGTTTTATGTATTTCAAAATTTTAAGATGATTTAATCAATAAAAAATTGTTTTGAAAATAGGTTATAAAAGCGTCCAAATATATTTTACAAAAAGATGTAAAAAATCTTGTTTCCAAACAAATCTTTGCCATATGGCAAGCAATACTTTCACGTTTTGGTTTCAAAATTTATATATACAAGGAAAATCTAACTTTCTCGCAGATTTTCTTACAAGAGAGTTCTTATAGAAAAGCGAGTTAGTACTTTCAAAAGAAGCAAATAGTAAAAAGAATTCAATTCCTTTATTTTCAATTGATGATTATATTCAAGGATCATCATCAAGAAAAGAAGAACAAGGTTCTTCATCTTCTCAAAATACTACTCTTTCAACCCTTGTTTTCAAAAAGCCATCTCCAACCAAAAATGTTCCTGAACAAACCCAGCCTTCAAATTTCAAAAAAGCTGTTCAAGCTGGTTCAGGAAAATTACCCGGTGTTAACCTTCCAAAAATTTTCAATATCTTATCAAATCCTCTTATATTCTAGTTCTTGAAATGGAAAATTGAGAATAAATAGATATTCATCTTTAAATGAATGTCTTCAAGATATTTCCCCCCTCATTTTCAATATATGCCTACCAATATAAAAAAAATAAGAGAGTTTTTTTGAGGCTATTCTTGTTAAATCTAGATCAGTTATCATAACTCATACTCAAAATCCTCGAAAGTCACAAAATATTGATTTTTCAAAAATTAGTATCCAAAGGGTGTTGTCATATAAAGACTGAGGACAACAACATTGGAATGAGAAAATAATGCGTCTCTCAAAAGATAAGTCATTTGAATCTCATTTCAATTATTTGGAATACAAAGATGCTTGGTATAATATTTTATTATTATAGACGGTGACTCATTCCTAATTTATTATTTCCATCAAGATTGTCAAACTAATTTTTCAAATTGGTTTCAAATTTGATTCCAATGCTTTGAACTTGATGAGAAAATTTTACATAGTCTCACTCATCAAGGATTCGAAGATTTCAAACAATAGGCAAAAATATTTTTTAAGCCTCAAGAAAATTTATTGTTTCAATTTTCCATCAATCTCGAAGTATCATAGATATTATATTGGGATTTCCATATTATTAAAAACTCAAGTTCTATTTATAATATCAAAAGAATTATTCGGAGATTCAAAGTCAAATGGTGGTCTAAATTTCTTGAAACAAATTGCTGCCCCAAGGCTGTAAATTCATAGATTCAAGAACAAAGAAATATCGACATTCCAAATTTTTTTAAAAAATTAAGAAAAAGATGCCAGTTTTCTTACTGAGAAAGCAAGATTAATGACAATGTTCGACCAATGCAAAACTCTGGAAGAATTATAAATTATTTCACATAAAATAAATGCATCGGTTGAATCCTCCTCAAAGAAATCAAATTCTGACCAAAATCAAGATGACTCTTCCCAATCAAATTTAGAAGATTATGCACAGAGTAATGAGAACCCTTTATGTCAGCGATGGCCATCCAATTGCAATTTTGTATTTTCTGGGCACCCAAAGTAATTTATTTTCCTCTCCATCAGTTATAGAGCTTGTAATGATGACTAACAATGTAGAAGCATCTCCCAAATAGGAATACTTTAAATGCGCTGGTACATGTTTCAGCTCAAAAGTTGGTGGATGTTGAATAGATGATAACGGTTTAGTAGGGCCTTACAAAGATATTTAAATTAGTGCCTCCTTGATAATGCAACAGGTGCTAATGCTTCCAAATAATTGACGTACTCCTCAATTTCAAGATTTTCTACTATTTTTGATCCAAAATGAACTAGGCATGCTTCCAATGATTCCATAAGATATTCATTTGAAGCTGCATCCACCGATATACAACATGTTGGGTTCAAACCGGTGTAGATGTACTGGACTTGTAAATTTTTCTTAATACCGTGGTTAGGACACTTCCTGATCAAGTCCTTAAACATTTTCCATGATTCGTGAAAACTCTCTAATTCGTGTTGCTGAAATGTGGATATCTCGTATCTTATTTTACTTACATTTGATAGTGTGAAGTAGATTTTGACAAATTTTTGTACGAGATCATTTTAGGTTCTAATGCTTCTCGTGAGTAGGGAATGCAACCATTTTCTTGCTCCATCTCCGAGTGTATATGGAAAGAGTCTCAACTTGATTGCTTTATTAGATACTCCATAAAATTGTGATTTGGTTAATGTCCAAGAAGCGTGAGATGTGATTGTGTGGATTCTCATGAGATTTTCCTGAAATGATACTCCATTCTAGAACAATAAATATGTCCTCAACCGAACATTTGGTTGCCCAAATGGAATATAAACAATGCTTCACTGGTTTAGTACAACATGTGGTGTGATGAATTGTCCGAGTGTCAAATTATCTTCATCAATTTCGATTGGTTGTACAACCTATGCCGATTACACTTCTCTATTCTGTTATGTTCTACAATGATGTTCTCTCGTTTTTATTTAATTATCTAGTTGAAAGTGCATTTGATTTCTGGATCACATGGTACGAGATCATATACTCTCGAACTTCGCGTGCAAGGACACCTGTAAAAGGAAAAAAATGAAGAATAAAATTTTAAATCAAAACTAGAATTAATGAACAAAAATTTAAGCAAATAAAAAAGTTCTCAGTAAAGGTGCAAAAAACTTATTCGTGAAATTCCGTAAGTGTACGGATCATGACAAATAATATAGTGGATCTATCAAGTCTAAATATCATCCCACATAGACTACTATTTACTATAAATATTTAAACTAACCTACCTTTAATTTAAATTAAAATGATAAGAAATTATTAAATTAAATTGTGTGTTCTAACCAAAGTTCTAATAATTTAAATGACAAAAATCAATTTGACACTTTAGATAAGATTATGCTATTAGATAGTTAGAATTTTCGATTTCACTTAAATTATTTAACATACATCTAATTTCAATTCATTCAACCATTTTTCATGCTACGAAAGATCAAAATAACCTAATATAGTCAGTGATATGTCTCGAGAAATACTAATCATATTCATATGCTTGCACTTATTATATTTTTATATAAATTCACACACATATGAACGCATTAACAACTAGGAATTCAATATGATCGCATAACCAATAATTATCCCTCGATATCTTATAATAACTATGTTATTTATTGCACGAGTCTCTCGATCTTAGTATTATTTCTAAATTAATTATTGTTGTGCAGACAATTGAAACATTAAACATACAATAATTAATTAATACGTATTAAAGTGGCATGAAAATCTTGAAATTAAACAAATATTAAAAAAATTAAGCTACATTATCTATCATAACATAAAAATTATTTAGCCACTCATAATATTGAAATCAAACAAATAAAAGTTGGAAAACATCACTGGATTCAATTACACTCAACATGATAAAAATCCTTCAAGCTATTTTTAATCTTCGCCACACGAATTTTAACAATATTCTTCTCCTCCTTCCCGACGTAGTGTAGATCTCTTGACTGTAACAACGACACACATAATTAATTTCTCCTCCAATTCTTGCCCAATTGAAGTAATTATTGCCTAGACTAATAATTGTGCCGTGTCTGCTTCCTTTTTTTTTTCTTTTTTTTTCGTCTGTCTTCTCACCTCTTCTTTTTTCTTTTTTACTTTTCATATTTTTTCTTTTGTTATTTTCAGCCCAATTAGATTCTTAATCCACTACTTCCCTTTTGAAGTTGATTTCCTTTCCAATTTCCATTCCAATGCTTAATTTGACTTCAATCACATCTTCCAATTTGTGCAAATCAATCCTTTGAATTTTCAGAGTGTGGAATTTGATCTTAAAATTGTAGATTTCATTCACTTTTGTCCTTCTTCATCAATAATTGCACCAATTTGCGTTTTCGTCTACATAATCCCCAAAACACAAATAATTGAGTACCAAATTCATAATAATACCATTAAAAATCAGTTTTGTTGGCTTAAATAAGTGTAAATTTAACACTTATCAATATAAAAGATTATTTTATATTTAACAGTATAAACAAAATCATCTAGTTCTTTTGGTTGCAATGGTTTTAGAGAGATGAAGACGAAAAAAAATTCTCTTTCTTTTTATCATTTTGTTATTTTAGATTAAGAAAAAGTCATTTTCTTTTCTTTTATTTGTTACATGTGATTAGAAGTGAATAATGCAAGGACAAATTGCTTTTAAGAAATGAGGCATGTGCAAGGCTGTGTCCTGACAAATTCTCAATACATTCGGGACCATTTCTTCAACGTGGTTGTCGCTCTTGCATTTTTTTTTTCTGGAAATTTCAATGGCCATAGAATAGTTTGACAATTGTCGCTCTCATAAGTAGGACCAACGAAAATAAAGGCATCAATTTGAAAAACGTGTTCTTATTTTATTATTATTTTTTTTATGTCTTCGTTGGTACAACAATTAAAATGATGCCCCTGTTTGGTGGGAATTCAAATCAGAATTTTACTAGATTTTGATAAAAGTTGATAAAATGTGTAGTTGATCTTGGTTAAAATTAATTGTTTTCTTCGACTTATAGTAAAATTTGAATTTTAATACCTACCAATCAGGGACTACATCATTTGACATCATTCAAGCAGACTCTTGAACCTTATATAAAGTGATACAAGGATGATTCTTCCATTCACAGCATTTTTCTTTTATCTTTCTCTTTCCGATTATATCTCTCATGAAAATGGTGTTCTCCATGAGGTTTCTTGCAGTGATGTCCCTCTTGCTGTTGGTTTCCATGTCCACTGGTTTGAACTTTATTGAACTTCCTACTCAACTTCTTAAATTATCTGCACAACAATAATTGCCATGCATGCATATGTTTGGGATTTTCACTCTTATTGCTCGGAAAAGTAGATCATACAACATTAAACTCGAAAATATTAAGAAAGAAAAAAGAAATTATAATAATTTTCTATCCAATCTTATGTTGTTTTCATGTTCATTAAGCAGAGATGGGAGGTCCTCTAATGGTAGATGCAAGGTGTGACTGGCGCCTTTGCGATCAAGGGTGCCAGCTTCTGGATTACAAACGAGGATGTTGCCAAAGGTTTCCAGGCTGCAGTTATTGTGCTTGCTTCGACGAAGAAATATGCCTACGTAAGACACACATCTTAATTAATCTACATACTAACAAAAACCGTATTAAAATTACTCAGAAGTAAATAAGTAACATTTTTATTGATTAGGACCTGTTTGTTGTACATTAATAGAATAAATAGATCCGTTGGAACAGCAAGCAGTCTACAATTGTTGACTTTGTTAAGAATTTTTTTTTATCTTTTTATTTATTTTTAATCCTTTTGACTTTTTTGAGTTACTTTCAAAATAATTAACTCTTTAAAACATTTTTCTAAACAGAAAGTAGTGTTTAATTATTTTAAAACTGTGAATATAAGTAGTGTTCGATTTGTTGCAGTACGCACCACAATGGAAATAAAAGTTGGTGACAAGACTTTGATGATTACGGCAGCACCCAAAAAGTCTTTCATCAAGGAGCCAATTGCTTGATTCTGCATGGATATTTAAAATATTCTGTTTGGAGACTGTATTTAAAAATAAATTGTAGATCTCATCATGGAGACTACATTGTGTAAGTCAAACATGTTTTGACATACATGTACTGTGTTAGAACTATTCTGAATGAATGTTTTGTGAAATAAGTAATGTTGTTTTCTCTTGTCTCCTGATTACAATTTTGATTTCACCCGTTGCTTGGTATCAAAGGGTGACAAAAGTGTAAAGATTCATAACCCTTTGATCGACTCGAAAGGGTGGCAAAAATGGAAAGAATCATATCTTTCAGCTACTCACGTATTCTCTATTATATCTAATCATCTTTTCTACTCGTGCCTCAATTCGCTAAATCATGCTTATGCGATTCTCATTTATGCAACTATAAGACATATTATGCAAATCTTGTGAGGCATGCTTGGACAGGGACAATCATTGCTACCGCTTCAAAACTAAGTAATGCCAGCTAGACACCACCTCGACTTAAAATTCTTAATAAGAGTCTTAGTTTATGCACAAAGAATGTTTTCGCGAAAAATAATTTAAAATAATTAATAAGGTGCATGAATAAATTTGTACATGGTTGGGCCGTAGAATATTGAGATTTAAAATTGGCTAAATAGCATCTTATGATAATTATAGAAAATAATTACTTAAGGCAAAAATGGTAAGTTGCTAGAAGGACAATGCAATGTAGATAGCTTAAAACTCTAAATATGTGATACTCATTCATATAAATATGTGGGAGAAAAAACTTTGGGTTAATCCATTTGTATATAATGGATTAACCCCTCTCACATAATGTGTGGGGCCCGCGTGTATTTAAAAATTTCGATAATGTGGTCCTCATCTCTATTGTGAGTAGTGTGTAAAAAATCTGGTAAACAAATTTGGTACATATAGCATGATCAAAAAACTTTATCCTTATCTCAATTATGTACAATATTTAGAAATTAATGTACGATACAATATGTCGTACTATTCAATTGAAAATTTCCTTCAAAACAATTTAGATTTTGACAAAAAAAAAAAAAAAAAAAAAAAAAAATTGCAAAAAACAATAATTTTAATGAGTGGATACTGAGAGCAAATTTCGTCTCTTTAAGAATTTTTTTTTTTTTTTTTTATGTACTTATTTAACCAATATGTTATTTAGTTTATCAATATACATATCTTTTAGAAAAGCTAGAGAGAAAGCATATCTCCAACAGTCACTCACTTCAAGTCCGAGAATGGTGCTTCGTAAATTGATAATCACATTCAATCTTCCCATAATCTTGAAATCTAATCAATACAATCAAATTCAAACCAAATAACCCTAATTTTTCATCTGATTATCGATTTCTTAGCTTGGAAAATTATTATTATTATTATTATTATTATTATTATTATTATTATTATTATTATTATTATTATTATTATTATTATGTAATCAACAACACTCAAGCTTGAAGCACCACCCCGAGTTCGTTGTTATCTCCTCTTCGACAATTGAAAAGAGGTTTGCAAGTGCACAAAACTAGAAACGCAAATTTGTCTCAAAACATGGAAAAAAGAAGCCATAACGATTAAACATTGCTCAATGAATATTATTGACTTTTAATCTTTTTCATAAATATTTATTAGAATAAATTATTTTTGGGGGCTTGCTGCAACTAAAATTTCAGGGTTATTTCATTTGGGATTTTTTTTTTTTTTTTAATTGGGAATAACATGTTAATATATGAACAGCCAATTACCTTTTAAATTGAAAATCAGGATATCATTAATTGCTTGTTGCTTTCTGAAAGTAGATTTTGTAAAATGTAATTTTTTATTTTTTATTTTTTTTGGAGAATGTATAGTAGGTAAGAAAGGAAAAAAAAAAAAGAAAAAAAAAGAGTTCACGTGTAAATTTATTTTATCGGGAGAATTGATTATTGAAAATTAGTTTGAAAAAAAAAAAATGAAATTTAGGCCAAACAGGGACTAAAGTTGGGAGACTGTCGCTACAAAGTAATGAAGAAATTTTTACGTTGCTAATTAATTTAGACAAATAAGAATATATCAGAAATTTGGTTTGTAATATATGCCACGATAAAATCATCTAATATTGACCACTGCATGTCGTTTATGTCTATTAGTATAATTAATTAATGCTATATCTTTCTATATATAAAAAGTGGCTATTAAACGGAATATGTTGGTTTAACGGAAAAACTAATGGAATTTCTTGATTTAACGGAATTTCTTGATTTAACGTAAATATCAATATGACACAAGTCACGTGTTTTCCTCCAAGAATAAACCCTAATTTAAAATAATATATTATTAGAAACATGTGGTACTTCGGGAGTAAGTTGTATTTTACTATTACTTTTTCAAGAGCAATATGTCAATATTCTTTTGAAATATTAATTATAATGTTATGCTATTTCAGGAGCAACAATAAGCTATTTATAATAGACAGATTTACGATTAACGTTCTTTTTGAATATTAATTGTAATGTTGTGCTACTTCAGGAGCAACAACATGATCAATTATTAATTTATGGTTTATAGAAGAACATTTACAAACATTTAGCCTCTGATTGACATCCATTCTCATATTTTTCTTTTTCTTCATTTCAACCACACATTCTCCCAATAAAATATTATTACACACATTTAAAACTTTTCATAACTTTCTACCACATATTCTTTTATCAATCACTATTTCAAAAATCCTATTCTCCAAAAAAAAGGGTGTCAAACACCCTCTTAATCAGGTTACAGACATAAAAATATTTAATAATCATCTTAAATACATATATTTTGTAAACATAAATAAAAATAAATCAAGGAGCCACCCCGCACAATAATTTAACAGAAAATATATTCACGCGGCTGCACTATTTTGTAATAAAGAAAATTAAGGGATACACACGTACTCATTAGCAATATGTAATCATATTGAGGGATATGCACAATACATGATTGGATTTTGAGTATACTTCTTTAATAACATAATTTAATAGGATGATTGGATGTAAAAAATTTGGATGTAAAAAAAAAAACAAAAAGAAAAAAAAAATGCAAACGAATTGGAGTATTAATTGGACATAATGGAAATTGGGTACAAATATGCAATACAAATACTAACGAATTTGAGTACGAATATTTATAAACTTTTAAGATTATGCATGTGTGTTGAGTTAAAAACTATTTATGCATGTATGCAACAATATAAAAAAAAATAATGCGTATGATTTGATATTAAATATAGACTACCTTCAAGCTAAATTTACTATATTTTTTTAGGGAATCGTGCTGATAATATGTTATGAAATAAAAATAATAGAATAAGAAGAAAAGAAAATATGAGAGTTAAAATTCAACTGTATAATTTATTGAGAATCAAGATCAATATTATAGGATCTAAAATAAGATTTACAATTGGAATGAAATAGACACTCTACACTAGATAAGACTTATCTATGAATCATGATAACACTAAATAATCATCAATAATTATCTCGTTATTTTACAACACTAACCACATTTTTATATCAATGAGTGTTTCCTATTATCTAAATTAGATTCGATATTTTGTAGATTTATTTACACTAATTGCACAAATGGTCCTCCATGTTTTTGTCCAAATATAAACATGACAACCATGAGTGAAACCTAGATTTTAATAAGTGAAGTTTGTGTTCCGTGGTCCTTTATCGTTAGTGATAAGCATATACAATGCTTTCAAAAGGTTGTTTCATATTATTGCATAATTGAGACAAATGTAAACTACATTCTTATATTGATAAGCATTACATGTTATCTAAATTAGATCCAATATTTTCTAGACTTATTTGCACTAATTGCAAAGAAGGTTCCCCAAGTCTTTCATCCAAATCTAAACACATCATGAATGAACAAAAATTGTCATATCAACTATTAAAGAATGAGGTACAATAAATACTTTTAAAAAGTCACATCCACATCTTTATATCAATGAGCATCACATGTTGACTAAATTTAGATTAGATATTTCCTACACTAATTTGCACTACTTGTGGAAATGGTCCATCTGTATTGAGAATCTGTGAATTCGGGACTATCATTTTTATCATGACTCTTATCGTCCTCTTGGTCACTTGTCATTCAATGATCATCACCAAGGGTGGAACAAGCACTCGGTCAGATGGCACCGTCGTCTGTGCTAGCTCCATCGAAATTTATAGACGTAGCACGACCACTCCTTAGTTATGGCAGAGCGAAGTAACTGGGAAGAAACAAAGGGGAAACAAGTTTAATTGGGTCTATTTTTTTTATTTTTTATTTTTGGATTCAAGGCCTTTTCCTTAGTTGGGCTTTTTAAAAAATAGGCTTATTAAGAATTGCAAAGGAAACAAAATTAAATAGCTGACAGACCAGTCATACGACATTTCATCTCACATATTCAAAAAACATAGAAAGCCAAACCCTGTCTTCTAAGTTCAACCTCCGGACTCCCATTGTCATGCAATCAACAACCACAGGCCCGACTCACGTAACATGCCGACACTGCCTAGCTTGACGCTTTCTCTTCTGTAGATGGTATGTATTCATTTACTTCAATAGTTCAATTACTTGTTAGTTCCATTGATTTCCTCCTTCTGGTTTATGCTTATTATAGAAATGTTATAATTTAGTGAAATTCGCAATTCACAAGTATTGATTAAGAAGTTTCCTTTAGTTAAAACTTAGAAGAAGATGAAGTTATGCAATTAACTGTGTCCTTCATAGCTGAGGTCTTGAGCTTTATATAATAAATAAACTTTACAAAGAAGAATCTAGAATTTACATCTGTAAGTTAGTTCCTAATATAGTTGATCATGTCTAGAATATTTTACAACAAATTTAGTGGTGGCACTAAAATGGAATGAACAGCAAGGCATAGGTTGTTGATGAATGCTCCAGCTGGTAACTTTAGTTTGCTGATGTGGAGCTGACTAGGATCAATTTTGCTAATTCAGTTAACACCCTCCCTCAAGCTGGAAGGTGCTAGAGTAACTCCAAGCTTGTCATTCAAGAAGAGAAACCTAGAATGGCTCAGTCCTTAATAAGTCAACAGTTTGATTTAAAGTTGGCACATACTTCACTTCTAGTTCCTTGGCTATTACTTTATTTTTGATGAAGTGTACATCTAGTTCTATGTGTTTTGTCCTGACATGGTACACAGGATTGGCTGCTAAGGTTCCAGCACTTATATTATCACACCAAATAGTAGGAGTTTCAACCAATGGTAGCTCCAGTTCTTGAAAGAGTGATTGAACCCAGGCTATTTTTGATGCAGTTAAAGCAAGTGCCCTATACTCTGATTCAGTACTTGAGCGTGCCATGATCTGCTGTTTCTTTGAGGACCAACTAATCAAATTATCATCTAGGTAGACACAATAACCAATGGTTGATTTTTTGTCATCAGGGTAAGATGCCCAGTCTGCATCTGAGTATTCATTTAGGGTAAGGTTGTCGCTTCTTTGAATCTAAAGTCCATGGTTCATTGTCCCATTAAGGTACCTCAATATTCTCTTCGGTGCTTGCCAGCGTAATGAGGTTGGAGCTTGCAGAAATTGACTCAATTTATTTACAGCAAAAGTGATATCTGGTCAAGTATATTGGAGATACTACAACCCTCCTACAGTACTTCTGTAAGTTGTGGGATTTTTCAAGGCTTCCCCATCACTTTTAGATATTGATTTGCCATCGAGAATAGGTGTGATGAAAGGGTTTACATTTTGAAATTCAAACCTTTTCAGTAGATCAGCAACATATTTAGCTCGTGTGAGATGAATTCCAGAATCATGCAAGGAAGTGATGCAACCTTCCATGTCCTTCAATGCGAAGGTTTTATTCAGTTTGTCTATAATTTCTACAACAAAGCCCTGTCATTCCCTGTAATTACAATGTCATCTACATAGATGAGTGCAAAAATTATTTCATTTTCATTTTTAAAATAGAAGAGTGAAGTGTCGCCACTAATTGTTTGAATTTCCAACCCAAGAACGTGGTTTTCAACTTCTCATTCCAGGCTCTAGGTGTCTATTGCAATCTATAGAGTGCTTTGCTTAATTTGCAGACATGATTAGGCTTTGATTCATCCACGAATCCTTCAGGTTCACTCATAAACATAGTCTCCTCCATAAGTTAATGTATGATATTAATATGCCATATTTAAGGAGTGAGGACGACAATATTGAACTACATTTAAAACAACCTTGATAGGCTCGTGACTTTTGTGCTTAGATCTAGACAAAAAAAAAATAAAAAATACTGTAATTTTAACGAGTGAATACTGAGAGCACATTTCTCTCCTTTTAAGAATGCCTTTTCTTTGTACTTATTTAACCAATATGTTATTGTATATTTAGTCTTTGGGTTACAACACTGTTTAGATGACGTTAATGTGACATTAAATGATATGTGAAATTAAATAAATCATTTCATTTAACATATCATTTAGAGCCATCTAGATTGGGGTTGTAGCCTCAATGGGGTTACATAACATTACTCTATTCACAAAGTTCGAAAGAGACCAACTTTAAACATCGTAAAATGTTATATATTTTTAAATTCAAAGCTGAAAGGTGGTTTTCATCATTAATTTGCAATATATGCCATGGTAACTTCATCTAATATTGATTGGTGGATGTCATTCAAGTCTATTATTAGAATTAATTCATCCTATTTACATATATAGAACTGATCTTCTTCCCCAGTGTATAGGATATCAGTATTGCCAAATTATTGATTCAACTCTTTTTGTTTTTCCTTTGTTGACTTTTCTTCCACCTCCCCCTACCCCCCCAAAACCCCCATCCCTGTCCCTTTATCACCCCCAACGACCCCCATCTGCTTCATTATCCACCACCCACGCATTTTACTCCCTATCTCCACTTGCCCATTTCCATTTTTTCCAGTCACATTTCTTTCCAAGTTGTCGGACTTCTTTGTAATACGATAATATTTTTGTTATATGCGATATATTTAATTCGATTATTAATATTAATTAAATCTTGTCTTTTATGTAAAATGGTCAAAATTTGATTTTTATTCATAATTCTTTTCAAATTTAGTAAGATACACAAATAAATTTGTGCATGTTCCGGTCATAGAATGTTGAAATCTAAAATCTTATAACTAGAATTCGGGTATGTAGTACTCATATTCATTATACCTAGTCCTATTACTTTATCGTTCCCCTTTTTCAAATAAAAATAGCATTTGATGGACCAAATTGGTGACCTAGTTGGCTCTTAAACTTGATAACTATGCAGTTTTAGTTATGTATTTGAAACTCGCTGAGATGGTGACAAGTGACATATTACTGTCCATTGATGATAAGTTAATTTGGTTGTTTCTTTTAAATAGCAATCTCTCTCATTTGAGAGAGACCACTTAGGGTTTGGATCATTTTACTGTCTATTTTTTCATTTGCTTTGTTTTCTCTGTAATTTATTTGATTCTTTGCAAGATTGATGTAAATAGAGATTGTAAGGATGTACGTGTTGTTTTTTGTGAACAGTAAACTCTTGTTATTTTGATGTTTAAGGTGATGAGTAGACATCCTCGCTAAATATTTGACCTTTAAAACGAAAAACTTTGGTGTTCTTGTTCTTTATTTTGAAGTTTTATTTTCTTAATGGTCATTTCTAAGACCAATAGTAGTATCAAAGCACTCGATCCCCAGGAGAACTTTGAATCTTGTGTATTGGCTTCTTTGCGGCTTAAAACTCGAGATCTTTATCTATCTAGAAATCTGGTTTTTTTCTTCGGAGGATTAAAACAAATACTAGTACGATTGGTAGCAAACTCTTAACACTAATATTAAATTTCTAGGATCTGTCACTTTTTTTTTTTTTTTTTTGTTTTTTGGTTGTGGATCTTTTGACCTAAATTGTCACACATCTTCGTTGGTTTGGGTTGCTTGCGAGAATCCTCTTTACTGAAAGTTTAGAGCAAGACTTCAAACATTTAAATACATTTAGTCATGTTATTAGCAACACTGATTTAACAGTTTTTGTTAAAAAGATTGTTTTATGTCAAGCAAGTATTAGATTCTTAGGTCATAATATTCATTTAGGACAAATTTCCATTTGAAATTCTAGACATAAGTAGTTTTCAAAGATTTCTTCGTCGTGTTAACTATGTAGGAGATTTTATCAAAGAAATAAAAATCCTATGTGCTCCTCTTTTCAAAATATTACAAAAGAGTCTGAACCCATGGAGTCGTTAGCATACTGTTGTTGTCAAAAATGTCAAAAAACCTATCAAAAGTATTCTCTTTTTGTCAATATTAGACCTTAATGCCTCTATTATTGTCGAAACTGATGCGTCAAATATAGGATATGATGGAGTATTAAAGCAGATTCCGATTTTTTCAAATCAAGAACAACTTGTTCAATTTCTCTATGGTGTTTGGAAATGATCTCAAAGAAATTATTCAACTATCAAAAAAGAAATTTTATCTATTGTTTTATGTATTTCAAAATTTTAAGATGATTTAATCAATAAAAAATTGTTTTGAAAATAGGTTATAAAAGCGTCCAAATATATTTTACAAAAAGATGTAAAAAATCTTGTTTCCAAACAAATCTTTGCCACATGGCAAGCAATACTTTCATGTTTTGGTTTCAAAATTTATATATACAAGGAAAATCTAACTTTCTCGCAGATTTTCTTACAAGAGAGTTCTTATAGAAAAGCGAGTTAGCACTTTCAAAAGAAGCAAATAGTAAAAAGAATTCAATTCCTTTATTTTCAATTGATGATTATATTCAAGGATCATCATCAAGAAAAGAAGAACAAGGTTCTTCATCTTCTCAAAATACTACTCTTTCAACCCTTGTTTTCAAAAAGCCATCTCCAACCAAAAATGTTCCTGAACAAACCCAGCCTTCAAATTTCAAAAAAGCTGTTCAAGCTGGTTTAGGAAAATTACCCGGTGTTAACCCTCCAAAAATTTTCAATATCTTATGAAATCCTCTTATATTCTAGTTCTTGAAATGGAAAATTGAGGATAAATAGATATTCATCTTTAAATGAATGTCTTCAAGATATTTCCCCCCTCATTTTCAATATATGCCTACCAATATAAAAAAAATAAGAGAGTTTTTTGAAGCTATTCTTATTAAATCTAGATTAGTTATCATAACTCATACTCCAAATCCTCAAAAGTCACAAAATATTGATTTTTCAAAAATTAGTATCCAAAGGGTGTTGTCATATAAAGACCGAGGACAACAACATTGGAATGAGAAAATAATGCGTCTCTCAAAAGATAAATCATTTGAATCTCATTTCAATTATTTGGAATACAAAGATGCTTGGTATAATATTTTATTATTATAGACTAGTGACTCATTCCTAATTTATTATTTCCATCAAGATTGTCAAACTAATTTTTCAAAATGGTTTCAAATTTGATTCCAATGCTTTGAACTTGATGAGAAAATTTTACATAGTCTCACTCATCAAGGATTCGAACAATAGGCAAAAATATTTTTTAAGCCTCAAGAAAATTTATTGTTTCAATTTTCCATCAATCTCGAAGTATCATAGATATTATATTGGGATTTCCATATTATTAAAAATTCAAGTTCTATTTATAATATCAAAAGAATTATTCGGAGATTCAAAGTCAAATGGTGGTCTAAATTTCTTGAAACAAATTGCTGCCCCAAGGCTGTAAATTCATAGATTCAAGAACAAAGAAATATTAGCATTCCAAAAATTTTTAAAAAAATTAAGAAAAAGATGCCAATTTTCTTACTGAGAAATCAAGATTAATGACAATGTTCAGCCAATGCAAAACTCTGGAAGAATTATAAATTATTTCACATAAAATAAATGCATCGGTTGAATCCTCCTCAAAGAAATCAAATTCTGATCAAAATCAAGATGACTCTTCCTAATCAAATTCAGAAGATTATGCACAGAGTAATGAGAACCCTTTATGTCAGCGATGGCCATCCAATTGCAATTTTGTATTTTCTGGGCACCCAAAGTAATTTCTTTTCCTCCCCATTAGTTATAGAGCTTGTAATGATGACTAACAATGTAGAATCATCTCCCAAATAGGAATACTTTAAATGCGCTGGTACAGGTTTCAGCTCAAAAGTTGGTGGATGTTGAATAGATGATGACAGTTTAGTAGGGCCTTACAAAGATCTTTAAATTAATGCTTCCTTGATAATGCAACAGGTGCTTATGCTTCCAAATAATTGACGTACTCCTCAATTTCAAGGTTTTCTACTATTTTTGATCCAAAATGAACTAGGTATGCTTCCATTGTTCCATAAGATATTCATTTGAAGCTGCATCCACCGATATACAACATGTTGGGTTCAAACCGGTGTAGATGTACTGGACTTGTAAATTTTTCTTAATACCGTGGTTAGGACACTTCCTGATCAAGTCCTTGAACATTTTCCATGATTTTGACAAATTTTTGTACGAGATCATTTTAGATTCTAATGCTTCGCGTGAGTAGGGCGCAACCATTTTCTTGCTCCATCTCCGAGTGTATATGGAAAGAGTCTCAACTTGATTGCTTCATTAGATACTCCATAAAATTGTGATTTGGTTAATGTCCAAGAAGCGTGAGATGTGATTGTGTGGATTCTCATGAGATTTTCCATGAAATGATACTCCATTCTAGAACAATAAATATGTCCTCAACCGAACATTTGGTTGCCCAAATGGAATATAAACAATGCTTCACTGGTTTAGTACAACATGTGGTGTGATGAATTGTCCGAGTGTCAAATTATCTTCATCAATTTCGATTGGTTGTACAACCTATGCCGATTACACTTCTCTATTCTGTTATGTTCTACAATGATGTTCCCTCGTTTTTATTTAATTCTCTAGTTGAAAGTGCGTTTGATTTATGGATCACATAGCACGAGATCACATACTCTCGAACTTCGCGTGCAAGGACACCTGTAAAAGGAAAAAAATGAAGAATAAAATTTTAAATCAAAACTAGAATTAATGAACAAAAATTTAAGCAAATAAAAAAGTTCTCAGTAAAGGTGCAAAAAACTTATTCGTGAAATTCCGTAAGTGTACGGATCATGACAAATAATATAGTGGATCTATCAAGTCTAAATATCATCCCACATAGACTACTATTTACTATAAATATTTAAACTAACCTACCTTTAATTTAAATTAAAATGATAAGAAATTATTAAATCAAATTGTGTGTTCTAACCAAAGTTCTAATAATTTAAATGACAAAAATCAATTTGACACTTTAGATAAGATTATGCTATTAGATAGTTAGAATTTTCGATTTCACTTGAGTTATTTAACATATATCTAATTTCAATTCATTCAACCATTTTTCATGCGTACGAAAGATCAAAATAACCTAATATAGTTAGTGATATGTCTCGAGCAATACTAATCATATTCATATGCTTGCACTTATAATATTTTTATATAAATTCACACACATATGAATGCATTAACAACTAGGAATTCAATATGATCGCATAACCAATAATTATCCCTCGATATCTTATAATAACTATGTTATTTATTGCACGAGTCTCTCGATCTTAGTATTATTTCTAAATCAATTATTGTTGTGCAGACAATTGAAACATTAAACATACAATAATTAATTAATACGTATTAAAGTGGCATGAAAATCTTGAAATTAAACAAATATTAAAAAAATTAAGCTACATCATCTATCATAACATAAATATTATTTAGCCACTCATAATGTTGAAATCAAACAAATAAAAGTTGGAAAACATCACCGGATTCAATTACACTCAACATGATAAAAATCCTTCTATTTTTAATCTTCACCACATGAATTTTAACAATATTCTTCTCCTCCTTCCCGACGTAGTGTAAATCTCTTGACTGTAACAACGACGAACATAATTAATTTCTCCTCCAATTCTTGCCCAATTGAAGGAATTATTGCCTAGACTAATAATTGTGCCGTGTCTGCTTCCTTTTTTTTCGTCTGTCTTCTCACCTCTTCTTTTTTCTTTTTTTCTTTTCATTTTTTTTTCTTTTGTTATTTTCAGCCCAATTAGATTCTTAATCCACTACTTCCCTTTTGAAGTTGATTTCCTTTCCAATTTCCATTCCAATGCTTAATTTGACTTCAATCACATCTTCCAATTTGTGCAAATCAATCCTCTGAATTTTCAGAGTGTGGAATTTGATCTTAAAATTGTAGATTTCAATCACTTTTGTCCTTCTTCATCAATAATTGCGCCAATTTGCCTTTTCGTCTACATAATCCCCAAAACACAAATAATTAAGTACCAAATTCATAATAATACCAATAAAAATCAGTTTTGTGGCTTAAATAAGTGTAAATTTAACACTTATCAATATAAAAGATTATTATTATTATTATTATTTTTTTTTTTTTTTACAACAATTTATATTTAACAGTATAAACAAAATCATCTAGTTCTTTTGGTTGCAATGGTTTTAGAGAGATGAAGACGAAAAAAATTTCTCTTTCTTTTTATCATTTTGTTATTTTAGATTAAGAAAAAGTCCTTTTCTTTTCTTTTATTTGTTACATGTGATTAGAAGTGAACAATGCACGGACAAAATTGCTTTTAAGAAATGAGGCATGTGCAAGGCAAGGACAATATTTATGGTAAAATTGGATGATAAGTGGCACACAGGCTGTGTCCTGACAAATTCTCAATACATTGGGGACCATTTCTTCAACGTGGTTGTCTTGAATTCTTTTCTGGAAATTTCAATTACCATAGAATAATTGGATAATTGTCGCTCTTGCATTTTTTTTTTTTTTTTTCTGGAAATTTCAATGGCCATAGAATAGTTTGATAAGTGTCGCTCTCATAAGTAGGACCGGCGAAAATAAAGGCATCAATTTGAAAAACGTGTTCTTAAAAAATGTTCTTATTATTATTATTATTATTATTATTTTTTTTTTTTTTTTTAATGTCTTCGTCGGTACAACAATTAAATGATGCCCCTGTTTGGTGGGAATTCAAATCAGAATTTTACTATTGATAAAAGTTGATAAAATGTGTAGTTTATCTTGGTTAAAATTAATTGTTTTCTTCAACTTATAGTAAAATTTGAATTTTAATACCTACCAATCAGGGACTATATCATTTGACATCATTCAAGCAGACTCTTGAACGTTATATAAAGTGATACAAGGATGATTCTTCCATTCACAGCATTTTTCTTTTATCTTTCTCTTTCCGATTATATCTGTCATGAAAATGGTGTTCTCCATGAGGTTTCTTGCAGTGATGTCCCTCTTGTTGTTGGTTTCCATGTCCACTGGTTTGAACTTTATTGAACTTCCTACTCAACTTCTTAAATTATCTTGTGTCTGAAGCAAAATTGCCATGCATGCATATGTTTGGGATTTTCACTCTTATTGCTCGGAAAAGTAGATCATACAACATTAAACTCAAAAATATTAAGAAAGAAAAAAGAAATTATAATAATTTTCTATCCAATCTTATGTTGTTTTCATGTTCATTAAGCAGAGATGGGAGGTCCTCTAATGGCAGATGCAATGTGTGACTGGGACCTTTGCGATAGAGGGTGCCAGCTTCTGGATTACAAACGAGGATGTTGCCAAATGTTTCCAGGCTGCAGTTATTGTGCTTGCTTCGACGAAGAAATATGCCTGCGTAAGACACACATCTTAATTAATCTACATGCTAACAAAAACCGTATTAAAATTACTCAGAAGAAAATAAGTAACATTTTTATTGATTAGGACCTGTTTGTTGTACATTAATAGAATAAATAGATCCGTTGGAACAGTAAGCAGTCTACAATTGTTGACTTTGTTGTGTCTTGTGGGAAATGCAAGTTTGAAAAAGACGGTAAGATTATTTCTATTGATGAAAAAATAATTTGGCACCAACAGGCTCTTAATATAAGTAGCTAAGGTAAGAATTTTTTTATCTTTTTATTTATTTTTTATTAATTTTTAATCCTTTTGACTTTTTTGAGTTACTTTCAAAATAATTAACTTTTTAAAACATTTTTCTAAACAGAAAGTAGTGTTTAATTATTTTAAAACTGTGAATATAAGTAGTGTTCGATTTGTTGCAGTACGCACCACAATGGAAATAAAAGTTGGTGACAAGACTTTGATGATTACGGCAGCACCCAAAAAGTCTTTCATCAAGGAGCCAATTGCTTGATTCTGCATGGATATTTAAAATATTCTGTTTGGAGACTGTATTTAAAAATAAATTGTAGATCTCATCATGGAGACTACATTGTGTAAGTCAAACATGTTTTGACATACATGTACTGTGTTAGAACTATTCTGAATGAATGTTTCGTGAAATAAGTAATGTTGTTTTCTCGTCTCCTGATTACAATTTTGATTTCACCCTTTGCTTGGCATCGAAGGGTGACAAAAGTGTAAAGATTCATAACCCTTTGATCGGCTCGAAAGGGTGGCAAAAATGGAAAGAATCATATCATTCAGCTACTCACGTATTCTCTATTATATCTAATCATCTTTTCTACTCGTGCCTCAATTCGCTAAATCATGCTTATGCGATTCTCATTTATGCAACTATAAGACATATTATGCAAATCTTGTGAGCCATGCTTGGACAGGGACAATCATTGCTACCGCTACAAAACTAAGTAATGCCAGCTAGACACCACCTCGACTTAAAATTCTTAATAAGAGTCTTAATTTATGCACAAAGAATGTTTTCGCGAAAAATAATTTAAAATAATTAATAAGGTGCACGAATAAATTTGTACATGGTTGGGCCGTAGAATATTGAGATTTAAAATTGGCTAAATAGCATCTTATGATAATTATAGGAAATAATTACTTAAAAATATAACAACTGCATAACTTTTTTCATTTTTTTGGTACTCTGAAACTTATGATAGTTATAAATAATTACCTAAAACTATAAAAAATAAGGAAAAAACAAAGGAATAGTAAAAAAAAAAAAAATTAACAATAAGGCAAAAATGGTAAGTTGCAAGAAGGACAATGCAATGTAGATAGCTTAAAACTCTAAATATGTGATACTCATTCATATAAATATGTGGGAGAAAAACCTTTGGGTTAATCCATTTGTACATAATGGATTAACCCCTCTCACATAATGTGTGGGGCTCGCGTATATTTAAAAATTCTGATAATGTGGTCCCCATCTCTATTGTGAGTAGTGTGTAAAAAAATCGGTAAAGAAATTTGGTACATATAGCATGATCAAAAAACTTTATCCTTATCTCAATTATGTACAATATTTAGAAATTAATGTACGATACAATATGTCGTACTATTCAATTGAAAATTTCCTTCAAAACAATTTAGATTTTGATTAAAAAAAAAATTGCAAAAAACAATAATTTTAATGAGTGGATACTGAGAGCAGATTTCGTCTCTTTAAGAATATGTTTTTATGTACTTATTTAACCAATATGTTATTTAGTTTATCAATATACATATCTTTTAGAAAAGCTAGAGAGAAAGCATATCTCCAACAGTCACTCACTTCAAGTCCGAGAATGGTGCTTCGTAAATTGATAATCACATTCAATCTTCCCATAATCTTGAAATCTAATCAATACAATCAAATTCAAACCAAATAACCCTAATTTTTCATCTGATTATCTATTTCTTAGCTTGGAAAATTATTATTATTATTATTATTATTATTATTATTATTATTATTATTATTATTATTATTATTATTATGTAATCAACAAGACTCAAGCTTGCAGCATCACCCCGAGTTCGTTGTTATCTCCTCTTCGACAATTGAAAAGAGGTTTGCAAGTGCACAAAACTAGAAACGCAAATTTGTCTCAAAACATGGAAAAAAGAAGCCATAACGATTAAACATTGCTCAATGAATATTATCGACTTTTAATCTTTTTCATAAATATTTATTAGAATAAATTATTTTTGGGGGCTTGCTGCAACTAAAATTTCAGGGTTATTTCATTTGGGATTTTTTTTTTTTTTTTATTGGGAATAACATGTTAATATATGAACAGCCAATTACCTTAGAAATTGAAAATCAGGATATCATTAATTGCTTGTTGCTTTCTGAAAGTAGATTTTGTAAAATGTAATTTTTTATTTTTTATTTTTTTTGGAGAATGTATAGTAGGTAAGAAAGGAAAAAAAAAAAGAAAAAAAAAGAGTTCACGTGTAAATTTATTTTATTGGGAGAATTGATTATTGAAAATTAGTTTGAAAAAAAAAAAAAATGAAATTTAGGCCAAACAGGGACTAAAGTTGGGAGACTGTCTCTACAAAGTAATGAAGAAATTTTTACGTTGCTAATTAATTTAGACAAATAAGAGTATATCAGAAATTTGGTTTGCAATATATGCCACGATAAAATCATCTAATATTGACCACCGCATGTCGTTTATGTCTATTAGTATAATTAATTAATGCTATATCTTTCTATATATAAAAAGTGGCTATTAAACGGAATATGTTGGTTTAACGGAAAAATTAACGGAATTTCTTGATTTAACGGAAAAACTAACGGAATTTCTTGTTTTAACGGAAAATCTTTTTTCACCACCCCTTACTTTCAAAATTATAATTAAATAATAATAAAAATAAATTAGCTTTTGATAATTCCTTCAAACTAAAATATCTTGGAGCAAACTTATCTGAATCGACTTTTTCTCGAATATGATTTATGGATCTAATTACGATTTATCCAACGAGACCAATATTCATATATTTACGATAATTCCATCAATATCTAAATATTTGACACAAATAAAATATAATTTGATAAATGTATCATTTAGTCCCTAACTTTCAAAATATTAAAATATAGTATATAAAAATTGAATTATATTTTATGAAAATTTTCGGGGTATTACATTCTCATCCCCTTAAAATATTTTCGTCCTCGAAAATTTTCCCGTCACTTACCAATACTAAGTCTAATACATGATATACATATATTATCGTAATACATATCATATTTTAGCGATAAAATGAATTACATTATTACTTAAAAAAGAGTAAGGACTTAAACCATGTAAAAAGTTTAAGTCTCCGTTTGTTTCTCATTAAAAACTCATAAAAATGAAAAATATGACCATTATCTATCACATTAATCTATCAATTTTGAATTTCTATCTCTTGTGTGGGGTCCAATAACGGCTATATTTCTCATTCTCATTCTACATTAATGAGAATCAAACGGAGCCTAAGTAAACTCATGTTCTTACCCCTAAACATACCTTGAGTTTTCTGTTTGTGATTTTGGGTTGGAGATAACAGAGATAAGCACTTTATTTAATTATTTATCAATTACATAAACATTATATCATTAATTATTTAATTAACCAAAAAAATTACATCTTTATTAATAACAAATTAATTCTTAAACAAAACTATTAAATATAAACTAAGCAAACGTGCATTGCACGTTGTTTGCACCTAGTATAGAAATATGGATATATAATTATACTTAACAATAGAAAAATTATCTTATCTTGATTAAATTTTTTGTGATGACATCTTACTATTAGTAGGAGTCAATTATTATGTGGATTAATAAGAATATAATAATTTTACCGAAATATAAAGCACCTAGGTGTTATAGGAATTTTCCTTTGCTTTACAAAAAAAACTCAAGTGCTTTGTTCTTCTTGTTTATTCCTTCAAACTCTTTCGGGTCCGTTTGATTGGGAAAAGTGGAAGGACTTTCTAATTTCATGTAAGTTGGAAAAAAAAAAAAAAAACCCAAGTACCCCATATGAATTCATTTTTCATGAAATTGACAAAAAATAAGTTTAAAGTGGTTGTACTTTAGAATTCGAAATCAATTTTCACTTTCGTATCGAACAACCAAATTAAAAATTGAATTTCTCGAATGTGACATTTTCCATTGAATTTAAACCAATTAAACATACCCTTAGTCTTTTTCAGGGTTCTTCAAAAATTCAAAAATGCTACAGAAATTTTATGTCTATGATCTCAAATAATAAAATCATGTTTTGAACCCTGACATAAGTACACACACAAATACACATTGAGCCCCTGTTTATTACACATTAAAATTTTTATTTTCATTCTTCTACTCATTTTCAACTACACATCTTTTAATAAAATAATATTTTCCATCACATCAATAACTTTTCCTTCTTTTTCAGCCACACATTCTTCATCAATCTACTATTCTAGATTACATTCTTCCAAAATATTGTGGCTCAAACACACCATGAATATAATTTGAAATGAAAATATTCCATAATGTTAGAAACTAGAGAGAAAAAGAGAATATATATATATATATATATATATATATATATATATATATATATATATATATATATAATCAATAAACTTGTAAAATTATTTTATTGAGAATCAAAGTTCCATATTTACATGTTAGAATTAGGTCTAAAGATATAGAATGGAAATTGAAAAATAGTATTTTATTTAAAACACTCCTCCTTGAATGACTATTTATAGAATAATTGCTTCGTTAGAAAAATTTGTTTGGAAAAGATTCAATAGGACGAGTACAAAAATTAAGAGTAAAAAAAAGCAACCTTGTTGAAATCTTCTCAAGAAAATCTAATGGGACAATTCCATAAATAAAAAAAGAGTATAACTACTCTCTTGATTTCAATTAATAGAAATCCTTGTATCGAGCCATCCATATCTTCTGTATCAATGTCTTCAATATCCCAATTCTTGTGAAGTAGTTCATATTGTCTTGTCAAGTAATAACATCTTCATACAAGATATTTATCTGTTTTTGTCGCTCGATCGAAGTCCTGGCGACAATCTAACGAAATTGCGGCGCCTTTTTTTGTCCTCTTTCGAAGTTTGAACCTTAGAACCTATACAATTGAATTATGAAAATTACAACATACTCTTTGACTTTTATAACCTATCTAACTTAGTCTCTTTTGTTCACAGACTTGCCAATTATATTATAAACTATCAAAACCTAACAAATTAACTTTAATGACAAGCATTATGTTTTATAATTTAGTAAATATAGAATTGTCTTCTTTTAATTCTTTATCGAATTGATGTATGCTCTAACATCGATACTATCTAAGTACCAACTAATTTAATACGTGTTCCCTTATTTTACTATTTTCTCTCTTCCCTTGTTTTACTATTTTTCTTTCGTTTTTAATAATACATGTCACTGACGTGGTCAACTTATCCCAAAAGAAAATAATTTTTCCAACTATATATATATATATATATATATATATATATATATATATATATATGTATGTGTTATCTTTCTTCCCTTGTTTTACCTGCAAGTCAACATATCATTAAGTATATTTGTTTACGTACGTGGGCAAATTTCTGCGCATACACACTGGTCGTTAAAAAATGAGCAGCATCCTGGCAAACCCTGAAGCGAGCAGTATTGTTTACAAAGATCCACGTCACAACGTCGAATTCGAGCACCCACCAAAAGAGGACCACTCATATCTGCTTAAAACAAGAAAAGAGTAAAAAATACACAAACACAGTATAATACATAATACACTCCAAAGTAAACAAATAAGAATGTTTTGCTATGAAATTAAAGTTCTTCTGGTTATTTCATGTTTGGTATATTAACATGTATATAGTAGCTAATTAAAGTAGTTAACAAGCTATGGAGTTGGATAAATTTCGAACCAGTGGACAGGGAAACCAATAGCAGGAGGGACACCACTGCAAATGAGCTCACAGAGAACTCCATAATTGAGAGAGAGAAAGTGATAAAGGGCCGCTTTAGTGAAATGTGAATGAAGGACTCCCTGCTGCTGCTTGTATCTCTTTGTATAATGTTTTAAGAGTGTGTTGATGTTTTGTCGTGCAGTTGTTATGAAATAATCATTTACATAATTTTTTACTGACTGATGATGTGTAAATATAATAATAATAATAGTATTGACTTTCTTTAATTTTTTTAATTTTATTTTTTGGATAGATTTTGACCCAATCAAATCTCGCTGTATTACTTATCGGTAAACAAATATGTAAATTGTGATGTTATTGTAACACAAACATCCATGTAAAACACAACTTCTTTAACTAGAGTATTTTCATGAGATGTTGATCCGTGGATTTGTTGAGGCTTTTGGATTTGCTTATGGATTCTTATATTGGTTTAAACACTTTTGAGAGAAACTGCTACAGTTTCTTGGTTCTCCTTCTTTTCTTGAAAACCTCCTTTTTGATTTTCGGTTTCCTACTTGGTTAAGATGATTAAGAACTGAGTGTTTTTTGATTTGTTTTGTTCTAAAAGGGTACTGATTAGGATTTGTGGTGTTATCAGGAATAGTAAACTCAGGGTATGTTTGGATACTAAAAAAACAAGTCTCCCTGACTTTATCTTTATAATTTGAACATTTTGTATCCGGTTGTCATTTTGAGACTATTCTACTGTAGATCGTTATCCACTTTTGTATTGAAAGTTGTCGTGGAGACTCCGGGCAAAATAATTTCATTTGTGTTCGTTTTACGCTTCTGTATTTTAGGAGAATAGAACAAGGATGGATATGCGTTAGAGAGATTTGTAGTAGGTGAATTAGGATGTATAATTTTAATATGGTGTTTATTATTATACCACATAAAAAAATATACAAGTATTCAAAAGTGTGTAATATATATTGAAAATAATTTTATGTATAAATAATTTTTAATCATAAACTTATTTACAATATTATTGTGCACAAATACTTTTTTAATCATAAATTAATTTTTTCATGTATCATTAATTATTTGATTGATACATCATTCGTTTCTTAAAAATAATTTGTATTTTGTACTTTCAACTGATTTTTTTACTTTTACCCAAATACTTTATCCGTAAGTGAATTGTTTTACTCATCCTAGATTTTTACTTGTAAGTGTACTTATGTATAAATTTTTACTTATTAGTAAAGTTTTACTTACTATAAATTATTTAACATAGAAGTGAATGTTTTACTAAAAGGTTAATTTTTAACTTGTAAGTGAATTTTTTAATTTATGATTTAATTTTTACTTTTATAAAAGGTCTTTTTCATATCATTGTACAATTGAGACAAATGTAAATTTTCTAACCATGTGTTATACAAATTTTAGATAAGATATTAATTGTACAAAATGGTCCCCATGCTTTTTGTCCAAATCCAAGCACAACAACCACGAGTGAAAAAAGAAATTTAGTAAGTTCCAATTTTGTGGTCCTTCATAATTAAGACGAGCAGATACAATAGTTGAAAGGTCTTTTTCATATCACTGCATAATTGAGATAATGTAAAATTTTTCTAACTGGTATGAAATAAAAAAATAATAGAACAAGAAGATAAAAAAATATTAGAATTAAAACTCAAGTGTCTATTTTATTGAGAATTAAGACCAATATTTATAGGATCTAAAAGAAGAGTTACAATTGGAATGAAATAGACTCTCTAGACTAGATAAGATTTATCGATGAATCACGATAACTCTAAATAATCATCTATAATTATCTCATTATTTTATCAGACTCCTCCTTTAATGAATATTTGTATAATAACTAACTCGTGAAAACCTTATTTGATAAAAACTCAAAGGGACAAAAAATCAAACGAAAGAAAAAAAGTACTGTTATTTTGGAGTATTAAAAATAAATGCTGCCTCATTAAATGCTAGGAAAACTTAGTGGGATAAAATCTAATTGAAGGAAAAATAGTACAGCTACTCTTTTTAATGTTGGTCACTGAAAATCTTAGAGTTGAAGCATTTCAATTTTATGAACCAGTTTCTTGAATGTAGATGTTGGTAGTACTTTTATAAATAAATCAGTCAAGTCACATTGTTACTTGAACGAATTTTTTGAACATCGATGTCATCATTCTTCTGAAACTTATATGTATGAAAGAATTTTGGAAAAATATATTTCGTCATGTCACATTTGATATAACTTCCTTTGAGTTGTGCAACACAAGCAACATTGTCTTCATACAAAATTGTTGGACTATCTTTTGTTGAAATTAATCTGCATGGTGCTTTGATATGATGGGTCAAGTTCATCAACCATACACATTCTCGACCTTTTTCATGAATTGTAATAATTTCAGAATTATTTGAGGATGTTGTTGTCAATTATTGATTCACAGATCTACATGATATAGTTGTCCATCTACGTGTAAACACGTATTCTGTTTGTGATTTGGTTAGAGAGAACCTGCATTTGCGTATCCCACTAAAACAGATCCCGACATTTGAGTATAAATAATACCAAATCAATAGTACCCTTTAGGTAATAAAAAATATATTTAACACCATTCCAATATCTCTGCGTTGGTGTAGAGCCATATCTTGTAAGGATATTTATAGAAAAAGCTATGTCGGTCGGGTACAGTTTACAAGATAAGTTAATATTCCAATTGCGTTAAGATATGGTCAAGAATATTTTATCTATCTTCAAGTGGACGAAAATTATCATTTTTTACATCAAGTGATCGATCAACCATATGTGATGCCAATGAATGTGCATTATCCATATAAAAACATTTTAAGATTTTTTCTGTATATGTAAATTGATGAACAAATAAGATTTCTGGGAAATGTTTAATATGTAACCTGAGATAAAATTTGATTTTTTTTCCTAAATATTTCATAATTTAATTGAAATTAATTGGGTTCACATATGGGCATAGAATTGATTGACCTTGATAGAGGCTTTTTGATTAAAACTGGATCATTGATTTTCGATTTGGGCAAGAATTAACAATTGACAGGTCATTGAGAAGTGAATGACAATTACAACGGTAGAGTGTTGATCTTTGTGCTTTACTTGATAATTTTACTCAGAGATCACGTAGTTAATTTGTTAATTAGGGAAAAGAAAATTCAAAACGTAAAATATTAATTGTGTGTGTTTTCTTAAAGTTAGTTTTAATTAAAATAGAGTCTATAATTAACCTTCGGGGACTATACTTGACTTATAATTATATTACTTGTGTATGATCCATCATCGTTCATGATATATATTGCAACACTTGATGATACCTCTTATTTGGAAGATGTTAGTTTGATGTTGTTGCAAATTTGTTCATTTCGGCAAAACTACATATGTATCTCATATCTTTATCTACATTTTTCAGAGATTGTAAAACTCCATATCATTTCTAATTCCATTGTTCCTGATGGGGATTGAAAAATTTGATGTCTTTTCTGATGTACTTTTGGAGAAAGATGCGAACAAATGTTTGTTTCATTTCATTTTACCATTGCCAAACTCATAATCATACAGAACTTGTATAATCGAAGTTTGGACAATCTTTTGAGAAGTTATGTAGGAAAGAAATACAAAAATGAGATATTATTTTTCTTGTATTTAAATTCATTTATAATTAGTTTACTAGCCAAACTACTAAACAAAGCCCAATGATAGTTTTTTTATGCCGAATATCTCTTAAGTGCTTTGGACTTTGCATCCTGTTACTCATCAAAGTGATTAGTTCATTAAGAAAATGCATGTACAAGTTCAAGATAAGACATAAATGAAAAGTGAGAAGTACGTGGATTGCCAACAAGCACCACAGACGTTTTGGATTCATCTACGAAAATAACGGTTTCATTAGAGAACCGTGCTAAACTTCAGTTCATCCCAAAGTTGACAACTCTTTCAAATTTCTCCAAATAATTAGCAAAAATGCTTACAAAATTGATTTGCCTCCTAACTATGATGTCTCCAATACTTTAAATGTTGTGGATCTTTAACTATACCATGGTGGAAACAACTTTGAGTCGAGATCAAGTCTTTTGAACCAAGGATCACTAACATAGGAGTGTCATCGTTAATATCTTTGAAGAAGGATAAGTCAAAGTTCTATCATTAATATCATAAATTTTTAAGGACTAGAAATTCCGATTACTTCAAAGTAAATTCTCAAATCGATGCACGGTAATTTTCATACAAATCATGCTACTTGTACAAACTAGTTTGACAATCTGTGAGTTAGCAAAGATCCTCATCATTGATTTGAAAAACTATTTTTCAAATAAATGCTCAAGATCTTTACAGTTCACACATTGTCAAACTTGTTTTACAAGTTCATTATACACCACCTAGCTTAATTCATCATTTTGAGTAATGGTAGTTCATAGTTAATGAAAACAAGACATATTAAATAGAGATATATTAGAAAATTAAGACATTAATTATACTCTTAACAAAGAAAGAGGCCTACAATTTGGGACTGTTATGTAGAAAACTGGAACAAGATTAATCCAATGCCAGTTGTTGAGGAAAATATGATATTTATAGGCACAGTATGAAATAAAAAACACAACAATCATAGCATTTGCTGGGAATGAAGATTTTATTATAATATAGAGAAAGAATACAAATATTTTTTGTTTACAATATTTTTAATTTTTTTCTAAATTATAATGAACAACCAACTATATACATGGAACAAATAGGAGACGTCTAAAACCTAATAATAGAGTTGCTGAAGTAGAACGTAATAAATAGTATTAAAAATAGAATAGGAGACAAAACAGCATTACGACATCGTGACACCGGGGCGCCTACGCCAGTACCGACTTCATATTTCACAACACTTTTTGAAACTTGTTTATTCACAACACCTTTTGAAAGCTCTTTATATGTTGAAAACAAATCCCGATTAGGACACATGTGAAAAGTGCAAGATGCATCAAAAATTTAAGTCTCGTCAAGTTTGGAGTTATAGTTAGACACATAAAAGCTCTCCCTCACTTTTAAAATTTTCTACAATACTTGCTTCCTTTAAAGTTTCTGATTGCTGATTTGCAGTCAACTATACTTTATTCCGCAACTTATCAACTATCCCCATTTTTTTTTTGCAATAATTATAAAATTTAATGTTAGATTTTGACTTGCCCATTGCATGACCACCATCAATAATGAGGCCGTATCCACGTACCTCATATACAACAAGATACTTCATCTTCTCATTTTAATATAAAGAATGATAGACTTCTTCGATGATGAAAGTATCACGACTATATAAAATCGTATCTCTAAAAGATATGTATGAAGTGGGGCAATGAACACAATAAAATTAAAGCCAAATCTTATTCATCATATTTGACTTCCAAGGTCTCCAAGTCAGCGAAGATTTCTTTAAAAACAGTTAGGTAATCTTCAAGAGATGAGCATTTTGTCATACGATGAGAATATAGATGTTGCTTCAGATACAATTTGCTAGTAAGACTCTTCGTCATACATAATTGCTCTACAACGGTTGATTTTTTCTTCAAAACGTTCTAAAGAATATTATTTGAAAGTTGATAAGGTATTTGAGATATGGCTTTTCGATCCCTCCATTTTTTCTCTTCCGAAATTCAAGTTGTGGGCATCTAATTGAATCCAAACAACTCCTCACCCAAATCCACACGAGGGAGTACTACTTGCATCTTTACATGTCACAAATCGATTTTTATATTACGATCTAATAGCGGAATATCATATTTCATAGTTGCCTCACAAAAGATCAACTTGACCAATTAATTAACTTGATCAAAACCTCAATCTTCTCAAGGGTTTCAAAATCAAAAGCTGTGATACAAATTTGTTATATAAAAATTTGGAACCAAATTAATCCAATACCAATTTGTTGGATAAAATACAAGATTAAAAGCGCAATACGAAATAAAGAAAACAAGAATAACGTAATTTGTAGAGAATGGAGATGTTATTATAATATGGACAAATAATACAAAGATTTTGTGTCTACAGTGTTTCTAACTTCTTTTAAATTATAATAAAGAGCTAACTATACATAGGGAATAAATAGGAGATATTCAAAACTTAATAATAGAGCTGTAATGGAAGTATAATGCAATATACATCATTAAAAATGGAATGGGAAACAAGACAGCATTACGGTGCTGTAGCGCCAATCTCTTGGCACTGCCCAAATTCTAATAGGAACAAAAAAAAAAATGAAAGTAAATCTATCTTTGTGAGACAAAGATAGATTTTATTTCAATTAATTTTGACTAAATTAAAAATTAGACAATTTTAGTTTCTCCAAGACAAGAATCTTATGGACATGGGACCACTAAACGATTTGCCTTAAAGATCTGAGAAATATCACTTTAACCTATTAATAATTTTACAGACGTTTAAAAGTACACATATATATCATTGAACTTGTATAAATAAAATCTAAGTGGGCAATTAAGCAACTTTTTCTCTGATTATGTTATTGAACTTCTTTATATATGCCCATATTTAGATAGACTAATCCCAAGTTTATGTCGCACTCTAGTTGGAAAAAATGAATTGACATGATAAACATGCTTGCAGCAAATCCATTTTATGATATGATATTATAAAATGAAATAAAATAAAACTTAGTAATAATTGAATTTCTCTAAAAATATGCTCGATGACCTCCCGTGTCTTTGACCTTTAATTTATAGGAAAAAAAATTAAATAAGTTTAAATAAAAACTGAAACATAAAATGAACGACAAGGCTTGCTAACTACCAAAATCGAAAATATATGTTCTTACTCCTACTTTTGAGGACATAATATAGCCCCCCAAAAAATAGTGATATTTTCCATTCTTGCAGCATTAAGATTTCTTTTCATGAAATTGTCATAACATTGCTAAAATTGCCTTCCTCTTTAAACAAGCTGCAAACTGTCTAGTCTAGATCACTCTATTGGAAAATTGAAATCAAGTGACTTTTTTATAGGAAAGATCACTCTATTGGAAAATTGCCTATGCATAAAAATTACTTCCTAACTGACGTAGCGGAAGTTTATAGGAAAGATAAAAACTCTCACAAAGAATTTCATATTTATTTCAATTAATGCAGTCTCAAAGGGCTTACAATGCTTTATATAGCAAAAAACCTAAGAATATTCGAAAAAATTACATAATAATAAAAAAAGTGATTGGAATACCATAAAACCCTAAAAAGTATGTTTCCAACTCGATCTAGGAAATTGGAGAGCAAGGTATGACATGACAGGTCTTATCAAACATTCACACCTCTTACTCACCCTGTGCAAAGTATTTACATCCCAGGACCTCAAAGTTTTCAACATGTTCAATTCAGTCCTTTAACTTTTTGAGTAACCCATTTAGATGCTCAAAATTCCAATCATGTCCAAAATGGTCCTCCAAAGTTTTAACTGATGATGTTTAACTCAACTAATATATTGAAACCCAAATGAAATCAAATATGAATTTATTTGATTAAAATATACCCAAAAAAAAAAGCATAAATGAAGGCCTAAACAGAGGAATTTGCCCGAAATTGGTCCTATGTGAGAGGCAAATCCACCGAGTCTTATTCATTGGTCCATTTCTACTCAAATTTGACTAAAATTTCACCGCAAATGGACTGTCCCAAAATTTCTTCAAAAATCAGGAAGTTGCTTATTTCTGTTTGCATCGATTCCACTTTTCCATAAAGTCTAATTAATTCTTCACCACCTCATTCTCCCCGAGTTAAGAAAAATTCATCCTCGAAATTGGAGGAGAAGCAACATCATCATCAGAATTATCCACACGAAATGGCACAAGGTGCTTGGCATTAAAAACATCGGATGTGCGAATATGATTGGGTAGCTTCAAACGATATGCATTGGGATTAATCTTCTTAATGATTTCCAATGGACCAATTTTCCTTGCAGCAAGCTTGGTATATTCGTAAGCAGGAATGCAATCCTTTATTAACACCGTCCAAACAAAATCAACCTCAAACTCAACATGGCGACGTTTAAGATTCGCATCGTGCTTATACTTGACAACAACAGTCTGCAAATGCTCAAAAGTCTGCGAATGGACCTCTTGTAGCTGCTGAATGAAGTCTTCCACTTTGCCATTAATTTAATAGTATTAAAAATCGGAACCAAATCAAGAGGACTACGTAGAACAAGACCATACACCATCTGAAAAGGACTAAAGCATGTACTTCGATTAACTGAATGGTTGTGAGCAAATTCTGCCTGACACAATTTTTGATCCCAAGACTTGATGAAATTACCAACCAAACAACGAAGCAAATCACACAAGGAGCAATTGACAAACTCTGTCTAACCATCCGACTAAGGATGATTCGCACTATTAAAGTCTAACTGTGTATTAACAAAACGCCATAAATTGCGCCAAAAGTGACTAAGAAAATGAATATCCAGATCAGACACAATAGAAATAGGAAATCCATGTAGGCGATAGACCTCACGAAAATATAGTAATGCCACACTGACAGCATTCGTAGTCTTCTTACACAGGATGAAATGAGCAATTTTGGAAAAATGATCAACCACAACAAAAATGAAATCAAACCCGCACTAAGTCCTGGGAAACCCCAAGACAAAACCCGTACAGATGTCTGTCCAGGGTTGGGTCGAAATAGGCAGAGGCATATACAAACCATCATTTGAAACCTTGCCTTTAGCAATATGACATGTTCGACAACGCTCCACAAACTTCTCAGCATCTTTGCGCAATGATGGCCAAAAATAAGAAGCAGCAACAAGCTATAATATTCGATCATGACCTATGTGGCCCTCATTATGTAACTCTTGAATTATCTTAAGTCGCAAACTGCCCTCATGAATACATAATTGATTTCTTGGGAAAATAAAATCGTCGACCCACAAACTTCGAATGCACACCTTCCTGCAACTTCTAAATAATTTGTGAGAAATATGGATCAGTAGCATATAAATCACATATAGTGTCAAAACCTGGGACCTACACTCGTAATTCTATTAGAAGAGTTTGGCGCCTACTCAACGCATCTGCTACCTTGTTAAGGGCACACAAAAAGTTTATTGTTGCAAATAAGCAATCCAAGAAGCATGTCAAGCAGGTAACACATCTTGAGTACCAAGGTGCTTAAGGGCATCATAATCAGTATATATGATAAATTCCATCTAGAGCAAGTAATGATGCTAAATGTCGAATTGTCTAGACTATCACATAGAACTCCACATCATAAGTATTATACC
>CM032640.1:23637623-23764573 GCA_019097785.1 Fraxinus excelsior | reverse complement strand
ATTCTTTTTTTTATAAGATTCTTAGGCCCTGTTTGATTGTCATTAAATTCCATGGAACTAGGATTTTCTTTTCCATTTCCCATCTAATGTCATGATTGATGAGCCAAAAGTTGATGAGAATTTATTTTCTTGCTCCTTGCTCACGCGCCTGATTTTCCTCTTTTTTGTAGGAATTGATTTTCCAGTTGATTGCGTTTGTTCTTGTTTTTTTGTTTTTGTTTTTTGTTGTTGCAATGGAAACAAATTTCATAACCAATTGTAAAAAAAAAAAAAAAATCATTTTAATGAACAATTTTCATGTAAAACAAAGTCAAACGAACACTAAACTTTGATGAAAAAATTGATTATTTAGGGATTTTTTTTTTTTAACCTTTTGGCAATGGAAACAAATTTTATAACCAATTGTGGAAAAAAAATGATCAATTTAATGGACAATTTTCATATAAAATAAAGCTAAATGAACACAAAATTTTAAAATTTTCTGGACAGAAAATTATACCAATCAAACACACTTAATTAACAATTCACTGCAAAATAATTTCTAGACAATTACTTTTTCTGGAATTCATTTTCTTTCCACCCATTTTTCACCCTTGCAATCAAACGGACCCTTAATTTATAACTGTAAAGAGTGTTTTAACGAAAAATAGTTTAAAATAATTAATAATATACATGAATAAATTCTTACGTTTGGGTAGTAGAATATTGAGATCTAGAATTGTCTAACTAGCATTTGTGATATGCGGTAATTGCATTCATTTTTCCCTAGTGAGAGTACTTTTTCCTTCCTCTTTTTTGAAGAAAATTCTAACATATTATGATAATTATAGGAAATAATTACTTAAAACTATTACAACTCCGTACCCTTTTTTATTTTTACTTTTTGATACACAACCACAAACTCTGGAACTTGCAAAAAAGGGTCCTTTTAAGTTGAAGTTCATGTCCAAAAAAGTTTATTTAATTTATGTTGGTAGATATTGTGTAGTGTTAAATATATGAAAAAATTGTGATGTCAATTTTCTATTTTACTTTTTACAAAAATGTAGTCGTGTAATTAATATAAAAGATATATACAACAATTTAAATTTAATCATCTAGTTCTACTTTTTGGTTGCAATGGTTTTAGAGAGATGAAGACGAAAAAAATTTCTCTTTCTTTTTATCAATTTGTTATTTTAGATTAAGAAAAAGTCCTTTTCTTTTCTTTTATTTGTTACATGTGATTAGAAGTGAATAATGCACAGACAAAATTGCTTTTAAGAAATGAGGCATGTGCAAGGCAAGGACAATATTTATGGTAAAATTGGATGATAAGTGGCACACAGGCTGTGTCCTGACAGATTCTCAATACATTGGGGACCATTTCTTCAACGTGGTTGTCTTGAATTCTTTTCTGGAAATTTCAATTGCCATAGAATAATTGGATAATTGTCGCTCTTGCATTTTTTTTTTTCTGGAAATTTCAATGGCCATAGAATAGTTTGAGAAGTGTCGCTCTCATAAGTAGGACCGGCGAAAATAAAGGCATCAATTTGAAAAACGTGTTCTTAAAAAATGTTCTTATTATTTTTTTTTTATGTCATCGTCGGTACAACAATTAAATGATGCCCCTGTTTGGTGGGAATTCAAATTAGAATTTTACTAGATTTTGATAAAAGCTGATAAAATGTGTAGTTGATCTTGGTTAAAATTAATTGTTTTCTTCGACTTATAGTAAAATTTGAATTTTAATACCTACCAATCAGGGACTATATCATTTGACATCATCCAAGCAGACTCTTGAACCTTATATAAAGTCATACAAGGATGATTCTTCCATTCACAGCATTTTTCTTTTATCTTTCTCTTTCCGATTATATCTCTTATGAAAATGGTGTTCTCCATGAGGTTTCTTGCAGTGATGTCCCTCTTGCTGTTGGTTTCCATGTCCACTGGTTTGAACTTTATTGAACTTCCTACTCAACTTCTTAAATTATCTTGTGTCTGAAGCAAAATTACCATGCATGCATATGTTTGGGATTTTTACTCTTAAACTCAAAAATATTAAGAAAGAAAAAAGAAATTATAATAATTTTCTATCCAATCTTATGTTGTTTTCATGTTCATTAAGCAGAGATGGGAGGTCCTCTAATGGCAGATGCAATGTGTGACTGGGACCTTTGCGATAGAGGGTGCCAGCTTCTGGATTACAAACGAGGATGTTGCCAAATGTTTCCAGGCTGCAGTTATTGTGCTTGCTTCGACGAAGAAATATGCCTGCGTAAGACACACATCTTAATTAATCTACATACTAACAAAAACCGTATTAAAATTACTCAGAAGTAAATAAGTAACATTTTTATTGATTAGGACCTGTTTGTTGTACATTAATAGAATAAATAGATCCGTTGGAACAGTAAGCAGTCTACAATTGTTGACTTTGTTGTGTCTTGTGGGAAATGCAAGTTTGAAAAAAACGGTAAGATTATTTCTATTGATGAAAAAATAATTTGGCACCAACAGGCTCTTAATATAAGTAGCTAAGGTAAGAATTTTTTTATCTTTTTATTTATTTTTAATCCTTTTGACCTTTTTGAGTTACTTTCAAAATAATAAACTTTTTAAAACATTTTTCTAAACAGAAAGTAGTGTTTAATTATTTTAAAACTGTGAATATAAGTAGTGTTCGATTTGTTGCAGTACGCACCACAATGGAAGTAAAAGTTGGTGAGAAGACTTTGATGATTGCGGCAACACCCAAAAAGTCTTTCATCAAGGAGCCAGTTGCTTGATTCCGCATGGATATTTAAAATATTCTGTTTGGAGACTGTATTTAAAAATAAATTGTAGATCTCATCATGAGACTACATTGTGTAAGTCAAACATGTTTGACATACATGTACTGTGTTAGAACTATTCTGAATGAATGTTTTGTGAAATAAGTAATGTTGTTTTCTCTTGTCTCCTGATTACAATTTTGATTTCACCCTTTGCTTGGCATCGAAGGGTGACAAAAGTGTAAAGATTCTTATATAACCCTTTGATCGGCTCGAAAGGGTGGCAAAAATGGAAAGAATCATATCATTCAGCTACTCACGTATTCTCTATTATATCTAATCATCTTTTCTGCTCGTGCCTCAATTCGCTAAATCATGCTTATGCGATTCTCATTTATGCAACTATAAGACATATTATGCAAATCTTGTGAGGCATGCTTGGACAGGGACAATCATTGCTACAGCTTCAAAACTAAGTAATGCCAGCTAGACACCACCTCGACTTAAAATTCTTAATAAGAGTCTTAGTTTATGCACAAAGAATGTTTTCGCGAAAAATAATTAATAAGGTGCACGAATAAATTTGTACATGGTTGGGCCGTAGAATATTGAGATTTAAAATTGGCTAAATAGCATCTTATGATAATTATAGGAAATAATTACTTAAAAATATAACAACTACATAACTTTTTTCATTTTTTTTTAAAAATTTTTTGGTACTCTGAAACTTATGATAGTTATAAATAATTACCTAAAACTATAAAAAATAAGGAAAAAACAAAGGAATAGTAAAAATAAAAATAAAAAATAACAATAAGGCAAAAATGGTAAGTTGCAAGAAGGACAATGCAATGTAGATAGCTTAAAACTCTAAATATGTGATACTCATTCATATAAATGTGGGAGAAAAAACTTTGGGTTAATCCATTTGTACATAATGGATTAACCCCTCTCACATAATGTGTGGGGCCCGTGTATATTTAAAAATTTCGATAATGTGGTCCCCATCTCCATTGTGAGTAGTGTGTAAAAAATTCGGTAAAAAAATTTGGTACATATAGCATGATTAAAAAACTTTATCCTTATCTCAATTATGTACAATATTTAGAAATTAATGTACGATACAATATGTCGTACTATTCAATTGAAAATTTCCTTCAAAACAATTTAGATTTTGACAAAAAATAAAAAATAAAAAAAATTGCAAAAAACAATAATTTTAATGAGTGGATACTGAGAGCAGATTTCGTCTCTTTAAGAATATTTTTTTATGTACTTATTTAACCAATATGTTATTTAGTTTATCAATATACATATCTTTTAGAAAAGCTAGAGAGAGCATATCTCCAACAGTCACTCACTTCAAGTCCGAGAATGGTGCTTCGTAAATTGATAATCACATTCAATCTTCCCATAATCCTGAAATCTAATCAATACAATCAAATTCAAACCAAATAACCCTAATTTTTCATCCGATTATCGATTTCTTAGCTTGGAAAATTATTATTATTATTATGTAATCAACAACACTCAAGCTTGCAGCACCACCCCGAGTTCGTTGTTATCTCCTCTTCGACAATTGAAAAGAGGTTTGCAAGTGCACAAAACTAGAAACGCAAATTTGTCTCAAAACATGGAAAAAAGAAGCCATAACGATTAAACATTGCTCAATGAATATTATCGACTTTTAATCTTTTTCATAAATATTTATTAGAATAAATTATTTTTGGGGGCTTGCTGCAACTAAAATTTCAGGGTTATTTCATTTGGGATTTTTTTTTTTTTTTTTTTATTGGGAATAACATGTTAATATATGAACAGCCAGTTACCTTAGAAATTGAAAATCAGGATATCATTAATTGCTTGTTGCTTTCTGAAAGTAGATTTTGTAAAATGTAATTTTTTTTTTTTTTTTTTTTTTGGAGAATGTATAGTTAGTAAGAAAGGAAAAAAAAAAAAAAAAAAAGAGTTCACGTGTAAAATTATTTTATTGGGAGAATTGATTATTGAAAATTAGTTTGAAAAAAAAAAATGAAATTTAGGCCAAACAGGGACTAAAGTTGGGAGACTATCGCTACAAAGTAATGAAGAAATTTTTACGTTGCTAATTAATTTAGACAAATAAGAATATATCAGAAATTTGGTTTGCAATATATGCCACGATAAAATCATCTAATATTGACCACTGCATATCGTTTGTGTATTAGTATAATTAATTAATGCTATATATAGAAATATGGATATATAATTATACTTAACCATAGAAAAATTATCTTATCTTGATTAAATTTTTTGTGATGACATCTTACTATTAGTAGGAGTCAATTATTATGTGGATTAATAAGAATATAATAATTTTACCGAAATATAAAGCACCTAGGAGTTTTAGGAATTTTCCTTTGCTTTACAAAAAAAACTCAAGTGCTTTGTTCTTCTTGTTTATTCCTTCAAACTCTTTCGGGTCCGTTTGATTGGGAAAAGTGGAAAGACTTTCTAATTTCATGTAAGTTGGAAAAAAAAAAAAAAACCCAAGTACCCCATATGAATTCATTTTCCATGAAATTGACAAAAAATAAGTTTAAAGTGGTTGTACTTTGGAATTCGAAATCAATTTTCACTTTCGTATCGAACAACCAAATTAAAAATTGAATTTCTCGAATGTGACATTTTTCATTGAATTTAAACCAATTAAACATACCCTTAGTCTTTTTCAGGGTTCTTCAAAAATTCAAAAATGCTGCAGAAATTTTATGTCTATGATCTCAAATAATAAAATCATGTTTTGAACCCTGACATAAGTACACACACGAATACACATTGAGCCCCTGTTTATTACACATTAAAATTTTTATTTTCATTCTTCTACTCATTTTCAACCACACATCTTTTAATAAAATAATATTTTCCATCACATCAATAACTTTTCCTTCTTTTTCAGCCACACATTCTTCATCAATCTACTATTCCAAATTACATTCTTCCAAAATAATGTGGCTCAAACACACCATGAATATAATTTGAAATGAAAATATTCCATAATGTTAGAAACTAGAGAGAAAAAGAGAATATATATATATATATAATCAATAAACTTGTAAAATTATTTTATTGAGAATCAAAGTTCCATATTTACATGTTAGAATTAGGTCTAAAGATATAGAATGGAAATTGAAAAATAGTATTTTATTTAAAACACTCCTCCTTGAATGACTATTTATAGAATAATTGCTTCGTTAGAAAAATTTGTTTGGAAAAGATTCAATAGGACGAGTACAAAAAATTAAGAGTAAAAACAAGCAACCTCGTTGAAATCTTCTCAAGAAAATCTAATGGGACAATTCCATAAATAAAAGAAGAGTATAACTACTCTCTTGATTTCAATTAATAGAAATCCTTGTATCGAGCCATCCATATCTTCTATATCAATGTCTTCAATATCCCAATTCTTGTGAAGTAGTTCATATTGTCTTGTCAAGTAATAACATCTTTATACAAGATATTTATTTGTTTCTGTCGCTCGATCGAAGTCCTGGCGACAATCTAACGAAATTGCGGCACCTTTTTTTGTCCTCTTTTGAAGCTTGAACCCTAGAACCTATACAATTGAATTATGAAAATTACAACATACTCTTTGACTTTTATAACCTATCTAATTTAGTCTCTTTTGTTCACAGACTTGCCAATTACATTATAAACTATCAAAACCTAACAAATTAACTGTAATTACAAGCATTATGTTTTATAATTTAGTAAATATAGAATTGTCTTCTTTTAATTCTTTAGCAAATTGATGTATGCTCTAACATCGATACTATCTAAGTACCACATCTTCCAACTAATTTAATACGTGTTCCCTTATTTTACTATTTTCTCTCTTCCCTTGTTTTACTATTTTTCTTTCGTTTTTAATAATACATGTCACTGACGTGGTCAACTTATCCCAAAAGAAAATAATTTTTCCAACTATATATATATATATATATATATATATATATATATATATATATATGTGTGTGTGTGTGTGTGTGTGTGTGTGTGTTATCTTTCTTCCCTTGTTTTACCTTATTTCAATCAAACATGGGGAACTGCATTTGCAACCTAGAGACAGATATGTTATTTTGCTGCAAGGAAAAAAAAAAGTGCCATTTTGAAAAATGGTTGGTCCACTACCATCATGACAGAGTCACTGAGTCCTGAGTCCACTACCATCATTTTTTAGCACTTATGAAGATCTTGAGAGTAAAATTTAATCAAGTGAAAAACAGGGATCATTAATCTACCTTTGTGATCCTAATTTACTACTCAATTACCGATCAACTGTTAAATCTTGTTGAGGTTGAAAATCAATGATCCATTTTAAATCGAAAGCTGATAATCCAAAAATAACTAACCAAGAGGGGGGTGAATTGGTTTTTGAAACTTTTTCGACACTTAATCTCAAAACAATTCGATACATAAGATGTAAATGTAAAGTATGATACGAGAATTAAATATCCAAGTTTGATAACTTAATTCAAGTATAAATATATCACAATATAAATGACAATGTAAAGTGAATTGCGATAATGTAAAGCTAACAAATCGATTTAATGGGGTTCAATACACAATGTGTTCTACGTCCCCGTTACGAAACTCTCCGTCACGAGTAAGACCAAATGCACTATAATCATAGCTTACAAACAAGAAGTATCAATCTTTAAGTGACTTACAAATAATGAACACTTATTCTTAAGTGACTTACAACAAAGAGCACTTATCCTTAGATGACTTACAACAAAGAACACATATCCTTAACAACAATCGAGTTTTCACAAAACTCTCGAAACTACCAAAGTATAAATGATAATTTTACAATTGAAAGAACTCTCTTAACAAATAATATAATCATGTTAAGTATTTAGAGAGTTAGGATAACACTTCAATAGATAGAAAATAATAAAACTCAAGTGTTTATGATGAAAACTTTGATGAATGATAATTTGTATTTTTGTATCAAAGTTTTCAAACTAATAATCTCTTAACAAATAATACAAGTTAAGTATGAAGAGAGATTGACACTTAAATCAAAGTGTTGGCAAAAAAACTTCATAAAAAATGAAGAATAGATGAAGTTGTGAAAAGTTCTTTACAAAATATAATACTTGATAAGATGAGTGAAATAGATTGAATCAATCAAAAAATTCTTTTGTCATAAATGAAATAAAATTTAGACTCAAGTAATCTTAATGATTTTCAATAAATAAGCTCTTAAAAGATCTCTTGTAAGTTGGTTGACATTGAATCAAAATGGATTGATATTTATAGCCAAAAATGTGTGAGACTCAGTCACTATCGGTTGAGCACATTCAGTCGACTGAAGTGTGAATGTAGCCATTGTAAAATTCAAACCGTTGGAATTTCAGCTGACACTTCGGTCGACCGATATACTTTCAGTTAGCCAAAAGATGCAAATTTTGGAGTTTTTAATTTATATAACAAAAATATTTATTTGTTCAAAATCATCTTTATTTATAAAATATTTTTATGCAAGTGATGAATTAAAAATATAGTTCGAGCTTTATGTGCTTTGCTAAGAATTAACGAGTATACATTTACATATAAACGAAATTTCAATAAACAACTTCTAAATACTAGTCTTGACAATTCTTGTTCTCTTCGAGTTTCTTTTGTTTGTACACTCTTCAACTGATGACAATTTATACATTTGAGTGTTTAGGGATATTTATACATGAAAACTCAAGAAACTAGATATGTTAGAACCATAAGTGTATTGTTGTTATAATCAAAACATGTGGAACCAATCATAAGTCAACAATTTCACCCTTTTTTATTATGACAAACAATATGTGATTTGTAGAAATATACAAAACGTTCCCCCTATCCTTTACACATGAATGCATTTCAAATTCAATATGTAATTTGTGAATGTATTTTCAAGTCAATAAATCACGAATAGTGGAAGTAGATCATAGAGTATAAATCACAGTTATATTGAAAATCTCAAGTCACAACTCATAGCATAACTTTCCATAAAGCATAAGTCACAGTTCACAGTTATATTAGAAGTCTCAACAATTCAAAATCACAAGTTTCACCCTTTTGTCATCATCAAAAAGTACGGGGCTAGTCAACATTAAGAAAGAGACTTAATCATAGGTCATGAAAGTAAACATAGGGTTAAGAAGTGAAAAAAGAGAAAGAGGAAGAGGGTCTCGAGGATAGATGGAATACATGTGGGCAAAGAAGGTCTCTTGTGATGGCTCATTTACTCAATTCTATGCTCAAGTGCATCCATCCAGCTAGCAACAGTGGTAGCAAGAGAATCAATACGTCATGGAGGATGTTGAATTTATCTTCGGACATTTGTCGGCCGACGGAAGGTACAACTTGTGGAGTAGGCCTACATCATGCTCGTGGTGCATTATCGACATCACCACCATCATCACCTATTTCTTCTTCTGCCTCTTCCTGGGTAAATGGCCAAGTAGTAGGACCCGGAGTATTGTCGAAGCCTTGAGTGTGATATACCCATTGTTCATCACCTCTAACAATTTTCATACGTCCAAGGGTTTTAATGTTAATGATATCAGTGTGTTTTGGCTTAAGAATAGGTTCATTATCCAATGGTACATTAAAGTGTTGAAAAACTTTTGTGAGAAACATATCATAGGGTAGACCTAGGATTCGAGAAGATGAGTGGACATGCCGGATGTGTTTCAAGAAAATGTATGGAAAATCTAATTTATGACCTACAAGGAGCGAGTCAAGAATAAATAGATCAAGATGATGAACTTCGTCAAAATGGCCACTCCTAGGGACAATAATATGTGAAATCACACGATGAAAGACTTTGCAAGGAATAGTGAGGTGGTTTAGGTTTAATGATATTTTATTAGTCAATGGTCGGTTGGTAACCCGACACAAGCCTCAAGTTTGTTGTAGCCTTCAAACCTAATCGGATAATTTTAGACGTATGCATAATTCTCACAATCTTCTAACTCAAGTATAGCCCGAAGAGTAGCCCTATCGAGTGTTATACGTTTTTCTTTGATCGTACATGCGACATGTTGGGAATAAAAAGATAGATTATGATAAAAGTCACGGATTAATCTAAGGTAGACAATTTCAGAGATACAAATAACATTTTCCATCATATACCCTCAAAGTATTCCTCTATTTTAAGCGAAGGAGCTTGAATATAAAATTTGAAAACATCAATCAACTTATCGATTAAAATGGGGCAATCAGTGAAATGATCGGGCATGGATGTGTCAACATTGACATTTGACAAGCTAGCTTCTCCTTTCTTTGATTTCTTCTTCGAAGACATGGTGAAATTGGACTGCTCGAGGAAAGAGTGAGATTTTGGGATTTTCAAATTTTCGGTTGAAAATGAGTAGCAAATTATAGGGAATGAAATGATTGCAAAATTTTGAAATAGGCAAGGTTTTAACAAGATTAGTATTTAGGTTTTTGAAGAAGAAACAAGATTTTCGAGTGAGGAAGCGAAAAACCCAAATTTTCGAAATCCCTAGATGAAAATGAAGTAAAATCTTTGAAATTTGATGATAAAACTAAATAAATGTGATGGATTTAGTGAAATGTTGGAGCAATTTGGATGAAAATATCGAAATTTGAGGATAGGAGATGAAGAATTCGCGACTTAGGGTTTTAAGTGGTGAGTTTTGGGGTTGAAATCTGGTTTTAAAATCCTTGAGATGTGAAGGTTTCGATCGACCGAAGTTCTGTAGAAAAGAAATAGGGCAGCTGTTGGAGTTTTTGATCGAGTATTTCGGTCAACTGAAAAACTGATTTCGGTCGATCCATTAGTCGACCGAAAGAAGAAAAAAAAAAATTAGATAGGCTGCAGGAGGTTTCGGTCGATTTGGGGGTCGACCGAAACATTAATTTTCGTCGATCTGGGGGTCGATCGAAAATGTGTTTCGATTGATCCAGTGGTCAACCGAGATTGCCGTGCAAGATAAATTTAGCGCGATTGATTCCGGTGAACACAAAAAAAACTTTTTGTACCAACAAATTACATGTAATTTCAGTTTAATCATGCATAAATTTAGCCACAAATTTTAGATTAATAAATGATACCTGAGCCTCTTCGAATATAGGAAAATCTTTCGAGATCAAGAGGTTTAGTTAGAATGTCGGCTAATTTCTTATCGGTGCTAACAAATTCCAAACAAATATCACATTTTTGTACATGATCTCTAAAAAATATGATGTTGAATTTCGGTATGTTTTGTGCGAGAGTGCAAGATGAGATTTTTTGACAAATTTATAGTGCTAGTGTTATCACACATAATCGGTGTGTTATTAAAGGTTAAACGATAATAACATAGAGTTTGTTTCATCCATAGAATTTGAGCACAACAACTAGCGGCCGATATGTATTCAGCTTCGACGATTGATAATGCAACGGAATTTTGTTTCTTGCTAAACCATGACACAAGTGCAAAGCTTAGAAAGTAACATGTTTCATTAGTGCTTTTCCGATCAATAGTACAACCCGCTAAATCGGCATCCGAATAACTAATGATGTCAATATGCGTGTCTTTTGGATACCAAAGGCCTAAGGTTCTAGTACCACATAAATATCTAAATATTCATTTTACGTCACTTAGATGAGATTCTTTAGGATTGGATTGAAATATAGCAAATAAGAAAATACTAAACATGATGTCGGGTCTACTAGCGGTTAAGTAAAGAAGAGATCCGATCATACCTCGATATTTTGTTACGTCAACTGAAGTGTCGTTTCCATCTTTATCCATTTTGAGTGATGTGCTCATTGGAGTATTCATCGGTTTCAACTCTTCAAAATCGAACTTCTTAAGTATGTCTATAACGTATTTTGTTTGACTAATGAAGATGCATTCATTAGTTTGTTTGATTTGAAGTCCAAGGAAAAACTTTAGTTCTCCCATCGTGCTCATTTCAAATTCCTTGCTCATACATTTTGCAAATTCTTCAGAAAAGGAAATATTAGTTGCACCAAAAATAATATCATTAACATAAATTTGTACAACAGTCATGTCATCATTTTTGGCTTTGATTAAGAGTGTAGTATCCGCATTTTCCATTTGAAAACCATTTGAGATAAGAAATTTACTCAATCTTTCATACCAAGCTCTAGGAGCTTATTTCAAACCGTATAGAGCTTTTCTAAGTTTAAACATTTTTTTTTTTGAAATTTGTGATTTTGGAAATCGGGAGGTTGTTCAACATATACCTCTTCTTGAATGATTCCCGTTTAAAAATGCATTCTTTACATCCATTTGATAGAGAACAAAACCTTTATAACAAGCAAAAGCAAGAAGCATGCAAATAGACTCTAATCTAGCAACCGGTGCAAAGGTTTCTTCGAAGTCTACATTCTTCTTGATTATAACCTTGAGCCACTAATCTAACCTTGTTACGCACAACAATACCATTTTCATATTGTTTATTTCAAAAAATCCATTTTGTACCAATAATGATTTGATTATTTGGTCTATCAACCAAATTTCAAACATAATTCCTTTCAAATTGATTTAATTCTTCTTGCATTGTAAGAATCCAAAACTCATCAAATTCGACTTCTTTGAAATTCTTTGGTTCAATTTGAGAAATGAAAGCACAATTATTTAGAAAGTTTTTGGCAAAATTTATAGTACTTACACCTTTGGAAAGATCATCGATGATGAGCTCCTCTGGATGTGAGGGAACGAACTTCCATTCAATAGAGTGTTTGATTATATTGATTTTTGGAAATTTTTTCTTTTCCTTGTTGAGAATTTTGTTCTTCCAAATCTTTGTCTTCAACTTCTATATGATCTTCCTTGTTTTGATCTTGAATGTTAATTTGCTCAAATGGGTTTTCCAAACCTACATTAATACCTTTTTCTTTATCAAGAGAATTAGTTTCCTCAAAAGTAACATACATGGATTTTTCCACTACTAAAGTTCTTTTGTTGAAAACTCTATAAGCTTTGTTAGTAGGTAAATATCTAAGGAAGATTCCAACATCGAATTTTGAGTCAAATTTTTCCAAATTTTATTTTGTGTTTAGTATAAAACATTTGCAACCAAAAATTTTAAAATAACTAATGTTGGGAACTCTATTTTTCCAAAACTCATATGGAGTTTTGGTGTTCTTTCGACTTACCAAAACTCTATTCATAATGTAGCAAGTGGTGTTAACGGTTTCAACCCAAAAATATTTGGGTAAATTGTTTTCATTTAACATGGTTCTAACTATTTCTTGCAATGTACGATTCTTTCATTCTACTACAGCATTTTGTTGAGGAGTTCTAGGAGCCGAAAAGTGATGTTCATATCCATTTTCTTTACAAAAATTATCAAAAGTAATATTATCAAATTCTCCACCATGGTCACTTCTAATGGTTGTTATAGAATATCATTTTTCATTTTGAACCTTTTTACAGAAGTGTTTAAATACTTTTAAAACTTCATTTTTCAAGTTAAAAAACAAGATCCAAGTGAATCTTGAGAAGTTATCAACGATGACACACTTAAACTTGTGATTTTAGAAGGTCCAAAAAGATCCATATGAAGAAGTTGTAACAGTTTTGTAGTTAAATAGAATTGCTTGGTTTTGAAAGAGGTTTTAGTTTGTTTTCCAAATTGACAAACATCACAAATTTTATCCTTTTCAAATTTCGGGTTTGGTAGACCTTTAACAAAATAATTTTTTGAGATTTTTAAAATTAGGTCCATACTAACATGACCTAATCTTCTATGCCATAACCAAATATCTTCTTCAAAACTTGACAAACATTTTAATTCATTTTCAAATTCAATATTGATGACATAAACATCTTTACATCGGCTACCCATGAACAACACCGCTTTCGATGTAGCATCCTTAATAAGACATTTCGAAGAATCAAATTTGATATGATAACCTTTATCACATAATTGACTAATACTTTGCAAGTTATGTTTGAAACTATCTAGTAACAAAATATTTTCAATAGATGGAGATGAAGGATTACCAATATTTTCAATGCCTATGATTTTTCCTTTTTCATTATCTCCAAATATGACATGACCTCTATCTTTCCTTTTGAAGTTTGACAATAATGTTTTGTCTTCGGTCATGTGTTTTGAGCAACTACTATTCAAGAATTAATTGCTCTTTATCTTTGAAGGCACCTACAAAAGTTGATTCAAATTTTGATCTTGGTATCCATTTAATTTTGGGTCCTTGATAGTTAGTGCTAATGGACCCTTGAACCCACTTATTTCTTTGAAAATGTAATTTCTTTTTGATTGAACAATTAAAAACTAAATGTCCAAATTTGTTACAAAAACTACATGTGGTGTTAGAAGTTTTGACAAACATGTTTTCAAAAAATTTTTATTTTAGAGAAGATTTGTATCCAATGTCACTCTATCAAAGACACATTTTTGTTTCCCAAGCATTACCTCAAAGTTTTTCTTTCCTTGGGTGAATTTGTGCACAATGTTGGTTAAGTCAAGAACTCTTTATTTTAGGGAAACATTTTCTTTAATTAAGAGTTCGTGATCATCATTTTCCTTTTCAAATTCTTTTGAGTTTCTAAAATCTTTTTGGTCTCATTTTTGAATAAAATGTGTTGTTTTTTGAGGGTAGAGTGTTTGAGAACAAGTTTTTCAAAAGTATTAATAATTTCATCATATGAAGTAGATAATTCATATAAGTAGGAGTGTCATTTGTGTCTACCTCATCCTTAATGGCCAAGAAGCATATGTTTGAAACTTCATATTGATTTTCATCTTCTTCTTGCTCATCATCATTATCATCCCAAGTGGCTGTAGAGCTTTCTTCATGAAGAATTTTCTCTTGTTTGGACATTCGGTTCTTTTGTGACCAGGCTTGTCACAATCATAGCTTACAACATTTTTGTTCTTTTCCTCACATTTGTCTTCTTTCTTTTGGAATCGACGGCTGTTGCGAAAGCCTCTCCACTTTTTGACAAGGAGAACAAGATCATCAAGTTCCTCATCATTTTGGTTGAGTTTAAGGTTTCTTCATCATTTGATGATTTCAAATCTATTTGCCTTCTAGGAGAATCATTATTTTCTTCCTCTTTTGCTTTTCTTGATTTCTTCTTTGTTTCGACATGATTTAGCTCATAGGTATCAAGGTTCCATAGAACTCTTCCAAATGATACATCTTGATATCTTTAGTGTTCTATATTAACATCCTTAATGAATTCCAATCTTTCGAGAGAGACCAAGAATTTTGCTAACAAGTTCACCATCAGTAAATTTTCGATCAAAACCTTTAAGACCATCAACAATATCGATGAATTGAGTAATCATGCTAACAATGGGTTCATTTTGTTTCATAAAGAAATTTTCAAAATCTTTATACAAAAGATTTATCGTAGTTTCTTTTACTTTGTTTATGCCCATGTATGTGATTTCTAATGCATGCGAAATATCATTTGCGGAATCACATGTGATAATACGATTAAATTCATTTATGTTTAAAGTACAATAAAGAATATTTTTGGTTCTTGCATTCAATGACAATTTTTTTTATCATCCTCATCATATTCCTCTTTAGACTTTGGAATAGTTTGGTCCGATTTTTCATCAACTTTAAGAACCTTAGTAAGCTTATGAGGACCAAATTTAATAACCTCTCAAACATTATAATCAATTGATTGAATATAAATCATCATTCTAGTTTTTCAATAATTATAATGTGTACCATCAAATAAAGGATGACGATTTGTAGAATACCCCCCAATACTAAGATTACCCATAACACAAGATATTGAAATCTTAAAAATGTGCACTTCGGCTCTGATAACAATTGATAACCCAAAAATAACTAACCAAAAGAGGGGGTGAATTGATTTTTGAAACTTTTTCAACACTTAGTCTCAAAACAATTCGATACACAAGATATAAATGTAAAGTATGATACGAGAATTAAATATACAAGTTTGATAACTTAATTCAAGTATAAATATAGCACAATATAAATGACAATGTAAAGTAAAATGCGATAATGTAAAGATAACAAACCGATATAATGAGGTTCGATACACAATGTGTTCTACGTCCCCGTTACCAAGTTTTCCTTCACGAGTAAGGCCAAATGTACTATAATAGTAACTTACAAACAAGGAGTATCAATCCTTAAGTGACTTACAAACAAAGATCACTTATCCTTAAGTGACTTACAACAAGGAGCACTTATCCTTAGATGATTTACTACAAGGAGCACATATCCTTAACAACAATCGAGTTTTCACAAGGCTCTCGAAACTACCTTATAAATGATAATTTTACAATTGAAAGAACTCTCTTAACAAATGATATAATCAAGTGAAGTATTTAGAGAGTTAGGATAACACTTCAATAGATAGAAAATAATAAAACTCAAGTGTTTATGATGAAAACTTTGATGAATGATTGTATTTTTGTATCAAAATTTTCAAACTAATAATCTCTCTTAATAAATAATACAAGTTAAGTATGAAGAGAAATTGACACTTAAATCAAAGTATTGACAAAGAAAACTTTTATAAAAAAATGAAGAATAGATGAAATTGTGAAACGTTCTTTGCAAAATAGAATTCTTGATAAGATGAATGATATAGATTGAATCAATCAAGAAATTCTTTTGTAATAAATGAAATAGAATTTAGATTCAAGTAATCTCAATGATTTTAGATAAATAACCTCTTATTTGAGATTTTTTGGTTCAAAGTTTTCATCATCTTCAATTCAGCCCTTCCACTGTTCAAGTCATCCATCTAGATTCTTCAACTTCAATAATGTCCATAACGGTCCATATTTTTGAATTATCGCACTTTGGTCCTCAAAATTCTAATTTATTCAATCTGATCCTTTAACTTTCCATATTATCTAAATTGATCTCCTAAACTTTTGATTTCATCTATTTTAGTCCCCAAACTTTCAAGTGTGAAATTGGCACCATAACTTGTGAAATTTTCTAATTGAGGTTCAAAGTCTTCCAATCAAGTCCTCTCATTTTCCTTGAGTCATGCAATTCCATCTTTTGCTTCACAATTAAGCTCCAAAACACAAGTAAAAAGATCACACCTACATGCAAAAAATTCACTTATATGTTAAAAAATTTCTTTAGGAAGTAAAAAATTTATGCACAAGTAAACTTGTGAGTAAAAATCTACTACGAGTAAAAAAATTCCCCTTGTAAATAAAACATTCACTTATTATTAAGTTAAACTTACAAGTAAAAAATTGTCGTATAAGCAAAAAATTAATTAAATCAAAAAAATATTAATGATTAAAAAGTATTTATAAATAAATATAGTCATATCAATTTTTTAATACATGTATATTTTTCTTATATGGTATAATATCACGTCGTGATTTTAATAGATTCCTAAATATATTTGAACAAGACAGATAAATTAGACCTAAATATTAATCTAATATTAATTTAACTGTTACTCTGAACATGCACACGCTAGCAGCAAGCAAAATTTGTTACGAACTTTAAAATGGTGAAAGAAATTGTACGGAACCTGCAAATAAGTCTCCTAAATTTCTTGTTGATTTTTGCTTTCCTTTTGTAAATCTATTATTAAAATACTTGGTTCACCTTTTCTACCTTTTCTGCGTCTTAGGTGTGTTTAGTTCGTCTATTGGCCTGCCAGGTTCAAAATATGCACACTCTCTAGCTACTAATTTTTTTGTTGGAGAGAAGCACCCCGAGGAACAAAATTATGTAACAAAAGTCGCCGTTAGTACAATACAATAACAACAACGTTAGAATAGAAGAGAGTATTGATGAGTCTTCCGTTCTAACACGTTAGTTTATTGCTCACAGTTCATTGATTCTACATCGTACAAAACCTGCATGGTCCACAACGTCAACGTGTCTTCATGTCATTGGACAAACTTCCTAATTATCATTCTAATTACCAATCAGGGACTATATCATTTGAAATCATTCAAGCAAACTCTTGAACCTTATATAAAGTGATGCAAGGAGGGATTCTTCAATTCACTGCATTTTCCCTTAATCTTTCTCTCTTCCTGTAATTATATCTCTTATGAAAATGGAGTTCTCCACGAGGTTTCTTGCAGTGATGTCCCTCTTGCTGTTGGTTTCCATGTCCACTGGTTTGAACATTATTGAAATCCCTCCTCAACTATTTTAATTATCATGTGTCTGAAGCAAAATTTCCATGCATGCATATGTTTGGTGACCATGCATGTATTTTAATTTTACTGCATCTGGAATTTTGACTCTCATTATTCAGAAAAATAGACCATACAACATTAAACTCAACAATATTAAGAAGCAAAAAGAAATTATATCTATTGTCCTATCCAATCTAATATTAGAATTGTTAGTTTTGTTTGTGTTTAATCTTATGTAATTTTCATGTACTAATTGAGAAGAGATGGGAGGTCCTCTAATGGCAGATGCCGCGTGTGACCGCAACCTTTGTGTTAAAGGGTGCAACCTTCTGGATTACAATCTAGGATATTGTTCAGTGTTACAAGAGTGCAGTTACTGTTTTTGAGCACATAAAACATAGTACATCAACTTAAAGGAATCTTTTTTGCATGTTTCAGAATACAAAAAATAAAAATTTAAGAAGATACACAGTTGTTATAATTCTAAGTATTTATTTCCTATAATTATCATAAGATGTTAGAATTTTAATTAAAAAAGAGGAAGGATAAAGTACTAGGACTAGGAAAAATTGAATGTGAGTACCGCGTACGACAAATGCTAATTAGAGAATTTTATACTACCCAACCACATACAAATTTATTCTTGTACCTTATTAATTATTTTAAATTATTTTTAGCGAAAACATTCTTTACGCATAAAGTAAGACTCTTATTAAGAGTTCTAGTAAGGTTGCGTCAAGCTGAATTTATGAATAGATAGGATATGAATTTATGTATAAAATTAATTACCAGACATACATTATGAAAAAGAAAATTTCATACATTATGAAAAAGAAAATTTCATATATAGAAGTTAACAAAATTGACTAAATCCTTTATTGACTAAACTCTTGTTTGAGCCTCATTTTATCAAAAAATTATTTTTTTCAAAATTCATTGTCAACCATACATTCTCCATTAAAATAATATTACATGTAAATAAATAAAAAAAAAAAAAATCAAAGGAGCATGATTTAATATATTGTACCATTGGTAATGACGGTCCCTTGCCAAGCATGCCTCGAGAGATTTGCATAATTTGTCTATTTAGTTATATAAATGAGAATCGAAGGAGCATGATTTAATATATTGTAGCACGGGTCGAGAAAATAATAACATAGAATAAAGAATATGTGAGTAGTTGAGTGATATGAATCTTCCACTTTTGTCACCCTTTCACGTGAAGCAAAGGTGACATCAAAATTGTAATGAGGAGTCAAAGAAAGACAATATTAATTATTTTACTACATTCACTCAACATAGTTTTAACACATAAAACAGTACATGTCAAACTTGTTTGACTTACACAATGTAGTCTCCATGAAGAGATCAACAATTTATTTTGAAAGACAGATTTTCCAAACATATTATTTATTTTAAATATCCATGCAGAATCAAGCAACCAACACCTTGATGAAAGACTTTTTGGGTGTTGCCGCAATCTTCTCACCAATTTTTATTGCCAATGTGGTTTGTACTGCAACAAATCAAAATAAAATAATTAAATACAAAACCGCTTTTAAAATCATTGGTTTAGTGTCAAGTCCACTACAAGAAAAATGGATTTTGCCGACCAAGAGATTGGTCGCTAAAAGCCCAATATTAGTCGGTAAATACAATTACTGACCAAAGTTTTGGTCGGCAGCTGGTCGTCAAAGGGCAGCCAGCGAAGAGTTTTACCGACCAAAATATAATTTAGTCGGGAAAGAGAGATTTTTACCGACAACAAATATGTTGGTCGGTAAATGCAATTACTGACCAAAAGTTTTGGTCGGCAGCTGGTTGCCAACGAAGGGTTTATTAACCAAAATATAATTTAGTCCGGAAAGAGAGAGATTTTTACTGACTACAAAATGTTGGTCAATAATTATAAACCTTTTTCTTGACCACGATTTTAGTCGGTAAATATCTAAAGTGGTCAGTAATAAACAAGTCATAAGTAATGGTAGTAAATATAGACCGACCATAGAATACTTTTGCCGACCAAAAAATCAAGTGAAATTGGTCGGGAAAAAAATTAATTTGCTGAATAATTGTGATTTGTTTTATTTTCACATCAGACGATCAAAGTTATAAAAAATGTTGAAATGCCAACTTGAACACAATGTACCAATAAAAGTTTGAATTCAAAAAATATCAATAATCACAATCAAAAGGCCAACTCGAACACAATGTACTAATAAAAATTTCAAAATCAAAAAATTATCCGAAACCAAAAAGGAATAGTCACAACCAAAAGCCTCTAGCAAAATATTTACTGGGCAAAATAATATATCACATATTTACAAGTCAATTCAAATGCCAACTATGAAAACACATATAGTCAAAACTATAATAGAATTCAAAATAGAAAGTCTCTAGTCAAGTTCCAAAAATTTGATAAGACTAATTTCATTACATATTTCTCCTTAGTCACAGGATGGATCCAGCTTTTTGTACCCTTGTAATGTATGTTCTTGCATAGCTGAATCCGCAAAAATGTACTGGAATATGAAGTTCCTGTTGCAAGCAACCAAAATCAGAATGCTAGCAATATAGATCACTAAGGATTTGCGTACACGTCAATGAAACATTCACACACATTCAATATATGAAAGAGCGACTTTCTAATCTGTTGTCGATAGAAAATTAAGCGAGTGACAATTAATTTTGATTTTTCAGCAGAACCATGTAATATAGTCATGTTTCAAGAAATTATACAGTGAGAAATTTGCAGTTGGATGGCATCTAATGATCATTGACAACATCTGTATTGATCTTTCTAATAACTAAGAAGAAAAGATAGCTGTACAAACTCAACTCTCTCCCTTTTTGCTTTACTTTGAGATGTTACAGTAATGTATTGTCAATATCTTTTCAATTTCATGGAAGCTGGGAAGAGAAAGACATTCACCAAAGCAGATAAAAGGCAGACTAAGAAGTGGAGAGCAGATAAGAAAGTTCCAAACAAACTCAGGATGCCTCCAACTCCAAGTACCTATCTTGTATTCCTGCATTTAGTACTATTCCCTCTGGTCTTGGATGTTCGAGATCATGGCTGAAGCAATATCATTATGTTTAATTCAATATTTTATATTAAAATACTAACTTCTAAGTGCCTTCCTTTTTTGATACCTGGTATACTGGTACTTAACTGATATGGATGAATGAAAGCAAGAACGTCTGTTTTCTCTCTATGTGTATATACATACTTCAAACCTTTGTCTCTTCCTTCAGCAATGTTACAACAATATGATGTTCATAAAAAACCGAATTAAGTACTAGTAAAATTTCTTAATTCCTAACATAGAGAAAGAACGTAACCTATTAATGTTTGTTATATTTTAATCTTTAGCATTGACATACTTCAAACCTTTATTTCTTCCTTCAGCAATGTTACAACAATATGATGTTGACAAAAAAAAATAAAAAATTAAGAACTGACTTATAATCATAGAAATACTTATCTCTGTTGGCACAATGACTAGTGCAGGCTGGATGGTAGTGTAGGCTGCATGGTAGGTTTAGTGATGACCTGCGTGATAGGACCAATCATAGGTCTTGTGATGGTGGCTTCTTTTTTGGTGGCATTGGAATAAACCTACAAGGTATGTAAAATAATAGTAAAGACAGAAAATATCACAATGCATATAAAATAGTTTTATAATCTAAAATACAGAAAATTCTTGCCCATGCGAAATAACAGTTGCAAAGAATTACAATCTAAAATACAAAATACCATCTTAACACTAATTTTTATTCATCGACTTTGATAATGTGAAAAATGTGACTTCTAAAAAAGATCAGTTATTCAAGTATCAGTTACTAAAAGATCAAAATGAAAAATGTGACTGCTAAAAACTGCAATTGATACCTGTATGCACTGCATATGAGAAAAGGAAAAATTATTGTGAAAAATATGGTGTAGAATTACACAATATTAGCACTCCACATAATAGGCGATCTACCAAAACCACTGGAGGAAAACTGGGAAGGAGGAGCAAGCACTAGGTTTGCAGATGAAAGACCACAAGAATAGAGCAATAGGCAGTCAATTACAACATTACTAAGGGTCCGTTTGATTTGGCGGAATTTTCATACTTCCACTTTTTGACTGTTTGATATGCTAAATTTTCCACGGAAAATGTTTTTCTCCCTTTTTCTAGGTACAACCCTTTGATGCACAAATGATAAAAAATGTTTTTCAACCTAATAGGTGGGAAAATATTTTCCACTTTTTTTTTTTTTTTGCAATGAGAAAAAATTCTAGATACAATGGTAAAAAAAAATCACTTTTATTAACAACTTTCATGCAAAACAAAGTCAAACGAATGATATTCGGTATGATATTTTTTTTTTTTTTTTGACTGGGAACAATTTTAGACTCAATAGTAGAAAACAATTATCACTTTAATGGACAAATTCCATAAAAAATGAAGTCAAATGAATACCAAATTTTCAACATTTTCCATGGAAAATTATACCAATCAAACACAATTAATTATAATTCACAGTAAAACATTTTCTAGAAAAATCAATTCCCTGTAAAACATTTTCTTTCCACCCATTTTCCACCTTTGCAATCAAACGGACCCTAAGTATTAGGGAATTTCCATCATTGCTAGACAAAGTCACAGACGCAGATATCATTTTTAAGTAACTTACATGTCTTTCTTCCTGATCCCTTTGAGCTTGAACATCCCGCTGGTTCTTTTCAGCAAGTGCTTTGGCCTGATTACATGGAACCCAGCTATCAATAATAAGAAGCAAACACGTGCCATGGAAGATGAAGAATCTACATAATGCTAATTAACCATGGGCAAGAATGTTCTTTAGAATCATTCTCATCATCCATGGGCAAGAATGTTCTACATATTTAACCAAACAGCTGAAATCATCTACTAATTTTAATTAGTATTGAGATGCATTTTGATCTTTTACATTTTGATCCTCGTAGTAATATTATCAGCTTTTGCATTACTTCGTTTGGAAATAATAGATTTTACTCCAGGTGCCTTGCTATGTGTTGAAAAATGAATGGAGAATACACCGAGAATGTAATAATGTTGCAGCAATCAAATACTAACCTGAAGACAAGAAATCAAAATTGAAATATCCACCAAAAGACTTGATCACGATACCGTTGTCCTCAAACAATATTTGCCCCCTTTAGGATTGAAATTTGTTTGAAGGGATGATGGCAAATGGTTTGCAGGATTTAAAACAAGCCTTGAAAAAGATTTATGCTCAAACAATCATGCAAAATTCTTTAAAATCAAGAACACTCAAGAACTATGAATATGAAGAAGAAAAATTAAATTTGGAATGAAAATTTTCTCTCAAAATGGGGCTATAGTTTTTTGCATGTTCTCTTAATGTTTAAGTTGATCACAAACCACTTATTTATACCCTAGAAACAATGCTACACGAAGTGGTGCAAAAAACTCTCCAAAAGCCACCAAATTTGAATTCCAAACAGGTAAAAACCAATTTCCAAACGGTCAAAATATTGTACCATGCGTCCGCAAGGTACAAACCCATACAGCCGCATGGTTCAAACCATACCGGGACATTTAGTCCCGGTAAATACCCATGCGGCCGTATGGTACAAATCCATGAGGCCGCAAGGTATAAATGTTTTTTTTTTTTTTTTTGTAATCCCGTTTCTTCATTCCAACATTTATTTGTTTTGAACAAAATTCATTTTCTAACAATCCCCCACTTGTTCAAAATCAAATAAACTCTCATATTCAAAGTTATACGATACTTATGCATAAGGATTATATATCTTTCGATTTGAATATAACTATAGTGTAATTCAAACAAAGCAAAGTCGGAATCAAAGGTAGCATGAAACTTTGAACCATTTGTTCCAAATGACAATACCGGTTCGAACACACACATGAGTATCACGTGTTCTCAAATTTCTCAAACTCGCTTAGCGCTATTATGGCCTTGCGCTAATCCATTTTCAATAAACTTTTAAGAGAGAAACTCTAACTCTCTATTGAGGCGGCACCACCTCGAAATTTATTTAGGTGGAGTTCTTCTAGTATCTTTGTTACTTTTAAGATACTTGTTATTAATGCTGAACTTCATTAAGAATTTTAAATTCATCAATCACTTCAGTAACAACCAGCATTATAACTAAGATATGGTTATTGCGAATATCAATAATGCTGAAACTATCCACATGTCGAATGACTTGTTATTACCTTTTGAACCCATAAATTACTTTTTGAGTAATGATGGGTAGGGATGCCATCATTGGTGGACCTTTTTTAATTTAAGAGTTTCAACCCTATCCTACTTGTAGTAGAATTTAATAAATCTCTATTTAGAGGTTTAGTTAAAGGATCCGCTAAATTCTCAATTGATTTTACATAATTTAGGGAAATTATTTCACTTTTGATTAATTTCCTTATGTAATCATGTCTTAGACTCATATGTCTAGACTTTCCATTATATACTTCGTTGTATGCTTTTGCTAACGTGGCTTGACTATCACACATGATAGGTATAGAAGATATTATCTTCGGTCCCAAAGGTATCCTTAAGCCACTCAGCCTCTTTCCCAGTTTTCGATAGTGCAACAAACTCAAATTCCATAGTTGAGTGTGTTATACATGTCCGTTTCTTTGATTTCCAAGAAACAGCTCCACCACCAAGTATAAACACCCAACCTGAAGTGGATTTATTTTCACCTGTGCTAGATATCCAACTAGCATCTGTAAAACCTTCCAATACAGCCGAAAATTTAGTATATTGTAGACCTAAATTCTTGATTTTCTTTAAATATCTAAGAACTCTTCCAATGGCCTTCCAATTGTCATTGCTCAGGTTACTAGTAAACCTACTAAGTTTACTAATTGCAAATGTTATATCCGATCTCGTACATTGAACGGCATACATGAGACTTCCAATAGCACTTGCATATTCTAATTGAGCAATTTCTCTTCCATCATTTTTTACAAACTTTGAACTTGGATCAAGTGGGGTACTACAATATTTTATGTTCAAATGTTTGAATTTATTTATCACACTCTCTATATAGTGTGATTGACTCAAATAATAACCCCCACTATTTTTGGTAACCTTGATACCTAAAATAGTATCCACTTTTCTAAGATCATTCATCTTAAAAATGGAAGATAGAAACCTTTTGTTTTCTTTGATCCCATCCATGTGATTACTCATAATCAACACGTCATCAACATACAAGCAAATAAAAATCATATAATTTTCACATACTTTACAATATAAACATTTATCTACACTATTATGTTTAAAGCCAAAAGATATTATAGCTAAGTCAAATTTCTCATTCCACTTTTTAGGTGCTTGCTTCAAACCATATAATGATTTTACCAGCTTGCACACATTTTGTTCATTTCCAAGTAGAACGAACCCTTCAGGTTGTTCCATATATACCTCCTCATCGAGATCTCCATTCAAGAATGCCGTCTTGACATCCATTTGATGAACATGCAAGTCATGTATCGAAGCTAAAGCAAATAATATCCTAATAGATGTTATTCTAGCTACCGGTGCATGTGTTAAAATAATCAATTCCTTCCTTTTGTCGATAACTTTTGGCTACTAATCTAGCCTTAAAGGTATTAAGAGAACCATCAGTATTATACTTCCTCCTAAACACCCATTTGCAACTTATAGGTTTAGATCCGGGTGGTAAATCGACAAGTTCCCATGTATTATTTGACATTATCGAATTTATTTCGTCCTTAATAGCATCTTTCCAAAAGATGCTATCACGTGAAGTTATAGCTTCTTTATAAGTTTTAGGGTCCGTTTCCACTTGTAAAACAAAAGGAATTATTCTTACAACATTCACACTATTTCCCTCTACCAAGTAAAAGGAAATGAGTTGAGAGTTGATCTCCTCCGATCCTAAAGATTTCGCAATTCGAGTTCTTTTGCTTCTTCGCAGTTCACTAGATTCATTAACATCTTTAGAAAATGTTTCATCTCGTGTTCTACTTGAGCTAGGGATATCATTATGAATTTCTCTCAATTCGTTATCTTCAGATAATGAATTCTCAAAGAACTCCACATTATTTGATTCGATAATCACATTGGTTTCTAAATTCAATAATCTGTAAGAGATTTCCAATTTTCCTAAGAGATTTCCACTAACTAAGTTACTATTCATATCGGGAACATGTAGTACATTTGTTAAGGTAATCGTCTTGTCGGAAGTGATAATAATATCCACATTTCCTTTTCCATACACTTTGGATCTGACCTCGTTACCCATTTGAATTTCTTGTTCTCCATTAGTTTCGACTTGAATAATGACTTATCATATGATACATGTACAATTGCACATGTATCATACCACCACCCGGGAACCTTTCCATTGATTGCGTTGATTTCACTAACGGTGGCCACAATATTTTCTTCTTTGATGGAGTTTACTTTTCCTTCGGTGTTGTTTTTTTTTTCGGTATCGACATTCTTTTGCCTAATGTCTAGATTTTCCACATACAAAACAACTACATTTTGTCTTCTTCTTGGAATTGTTGAAGTTCCTTAAAGGCTTTCTCTTGTTGGTTTTGGTAGACGATTCAGGCTTCTCCACGGCATTGGCTTTAGATGTGCCTTCATAAGAATTATCATTCTTATCTCTTGCCCTTGATTCCTCTTCAATTCAAAGATATTTTTGCAATTGTTCCAAAGAGTGGTTTTCGGAATTATGCATGATTTTCTTCCGATATCCTTTCCAAGATCCGAAAAGTTTGGCAATAATAGCCCCCACTTGAAAAGTGTTCGAAATTTCAATCTTTACCGCCTTCAACTTATTCACAAGTACTTACAATTCATGTATTTGGGGGAGTATGGGAATATTTTCAAGAAACTTGAAATCAAAATACCTCGAAATTAGAAATTTATTTGTTCCCTCTTCTTCGGCTTTGTATTTGTTTTCCAATGCGTTCCAGATTTCTTTTGCCGATGAAGTGTTAGTGTAGAGATCATATAGCCGGTCTGATAGAGCATTTAGGATGTGACCACGGCATATAAGTTCATCGTCTTGGCGTTTTTGTCTTTCAGCCCTTACCGCATCATTTTCTTCATTTGTAGATTCTGGTAATGGTGCCAATTCCGGATCAAGTATGTAGAAGATCTTCAAGGTTGTAAGTAGAAACTTCAGTTTGTCTTGCCACCTTGTGAAATTCGTTCCATCAAAGCAATCCAACCGTACAAGGTCTTGATTCATCAACTTGATAGTAGCCATCATGCTTTCGCTCTCCATTTATCAAATATTGTTTGAGATTGTTGAAAAATGAATGGAGAATACACTGAGAATGTAATAATCTTGCAGCAATCAAATACTAACTTGAAGACAAGAAATCAAAATTGAAATATCCACCAAAAGACTTGATCACGATACCGTTGTCCTCAAACAATATTTGCCCCCTTTGGGATTGAAAATTGTTTGTAGGGATGATGGCAACTGGTTTACAGGATTTAAAACAAACCTTGAAAAAGATTTATGCTCAAACAATCAAGTAAAATCCTTTAAAATCAAAAATACTCAAGAACTATTAATATGAAGAAAAATTAAACTTGGAATGAAAATTTTCTCTCAAAATGGGGCTATAGTTTTTTGTATGTTCTCTTAATGTTTAAGTTGATCACAAACCACTTATTTATAGCCTAGAAACAATGCTACACGAAATGGTGCAAAAAACTCTCCAAAAGCCAACAAATTTGAATTCCAAACGGGCAAAAACCAACCTCCAATTGGTCAAAATATTGTACCATGCGGCCGCAAGGTACAAACCCATGTGGCCACATGGTTCAAACCATACCGGGACTAAAACGGGCAAAAACCAACCTCCAATTGGTCAAAATATTGTACCATGCGGCCGCAAGGTACAAACCCATGTGGCCACATGGTTCAAACCATACCGGGACATTTAGTCCCGGTAGATACCCATGCGGCCGCAAGGTATAATATTTTTTTTGTAATCCCGTTTCTTCTTTCCAACATTTATTTGTTTTGAACAAACTTCATTTTCTAACACTCTGTAGGACACAACCATGTTAAACAAGAAAGAGTTAGAATGTTGGCAGAGAATATGTGCATAAAAGGTGGTGTGCAAAAACGATGTGAATATTCTGCCAAAAACATCATTTAGACATTTTTTCGAACATATAATAATGGGCATGCACATATATGTGTTTGATCCCAACTTTTTCAACAGATACAGAACCTCCACTACTATGGAGAGAAAAAAAGACGGAATGCACTTGAAAATGGAGAGAATTGTAGAGGACAACTGCAAGGTACTGAGAGAAATTGAGATGGTGGCTGAACAAATCGGAAATGGAGAGAATGAAGAAGATGAATTAACTTTTGATAGATAAAAATGTATTTTGGGTGCTAATTAATTGGGGGAATGAGTTTGAATGACCACCACTCAGATGTTTGAGTGTGCTACGTGAATCGTAAATTACATAATTTTTTACCTAATCAACACATGGGAGTCGCCACTTGTTGATTAGGTAAAAGATTATGTAATCTATTTTGTACAAATAGACTTTTCCCAAATGTTTTTGTTCAAATGCCTTTGATGAAATTCTTTAAAAGGAAAAAAAAAATTAATTATTTAAAAATCTCAAATGTCTACCTTACCCTCTTGTACAACCAAATAAATGATGAGTTTTTTTTTTTTTTTTTTGAAGGATCCAAGTTTTGAACCTTCAACCTCCTTGAAAATAAGATGCTTCCCACAACACTAGGACATTGAACAACGTTGTTTATTTTATTGCAATAACCTATATTTATATCTTCACAAATTATATTCAAATTTACAAGGTCCAAGGATTTGAACCTTTAACCTTTAAGAAAAAAATTATTAGAATGTTATCCTCACCACTAAGACATTGAACAATATTGTTTATTTTGTTTCAATAACCTGCATATATCTTGAAAAATTATAGTCAAATTTCAATGTCCAAATATTTGAACCTTCAACCTCAAAGAAAAATGATGCTTCTCTCACCACTAAGACATTGAACACTATTGCTTATTTTAATGCAATAACATATATATAACCTTATACTTCTTAATATCTTGAAAAATTATAGTCAAATATTTCACTTTGCCCCTGTTTGATACCTATTTTTAATCTCATTCTTATTCTTATTTTTCTACGGTACTCATTTTTAACCACACATTCTCCAAATAAAATAATATTACACATAAACCCAAAAATTCTTTTTACTTTTTAACAACACATTCTTTACATCAATCACTATTCAAAAACTCATTCTTCAAAAAAATAGGTGTCAAACACCCACTTTATTTTATATACGTATTATGTATTGAAAGATTAATTTTAATTAAGATGAATTGAATGTCTACAAAATTTATGAGTTCGAAATATATAAATAATTACTGACAATTAACTTAAACTATTTAATTTTATTTCAAATAATTTTTTTTTATATATTTTTAAGTAATCATCCACCGGTCCAACCATTAAATTTTTTATTTTTTCCCCTTCATCCTATACGTAAGCTTTTTACGACATGCAAGATACACTTTTTATATACCTCAAAAAATATAATTGTCGTTTTATATACCCTAAAACGATATATATGTCATTTTCATTAAGATTAAAATTGAAACAATATCAATATCGTCAAAATTGTTCTAAAATGATAATGACATCGTTGTGTCAAATTCACGAAATAACATAACAACTTTCATATTGTGTTAGTACAAATTTGACGAGTTCTTTGTGAACTGAAACGACATAGATGTCGTTTTAGCATAGGTTTCAACCGAGACGAGTACGACATTGCTAAATTTGTACTGAAACGACATAAATGTCGTTATGTTATTTAGTGGATTTGGTATATAACGATATCATTATCGTTTCATTACAAATTCGACGACATTGATATCGATTCAAGACAAATTATAACTAAAACGACATATATCTTGTTTCAGCTTGTATATAATGATATTTATATCGTTTCTACCAAAAATGATGATTCGACCGGCCATGACCACTCGACATACATCTGATATATATAGGACGATTGAAACGATATAATTATCATTTTTAACAGAAATGATATAATTATTGTTAAAATAGAAATTTTTAACAGAAATGATATGTCGAATCCTCATTTTTAACAGAAATGATATAATTATCGTTTTATATAAACTAAAACGATATATATGTCGTTTTAGTTATGATTTAAGCTGAAATGATATCAATGTCATCAAAATTAAACTGAAACGATATGGACATTATTATGTATCAAATCTACAAAATAACGTAACGACATTCATATAATTTCAGTACAAATTTGACGAGTTTGAAATCGTTTCAGTTCAAATAATAATTACAACAACATGGATACTGTTTCTTTTCATGAAAAACGATAATTATATCATTTTTGGCTAAAAATAACGATTCGATTGTCCACGACCACCCAGCATGCCTTCAACATACTAGGACGATCAAAAAAGGTCATCAAGTGGGTTGATGTCACTCGAATGACTTAGAAAGAACAAACGAAAATACTTTCTTTCTATTAGAATAATTCGAATGTTGTATATAGTTCTCATTTGAGATTCTTCTTTCTGATTTTTAGTTACTTACTAGGTGTAAATGATGAATAACTAAGTTTTCCTTGATCTATTTGGTTTCAAAAGGGTACTCATAAGGATTTTGTGGTGTTCTTGGTGAAAAGTGATCATAGGTTCTGTTTGGATGCATAAAAGATGAATATCTATGACTTCATCTCTGTAATTTGAACATTTTTTTTTCTTGATTGCCGTTTTGAGACTGTTCTAATGAAGAGTATTATCCACTTTTGGAAGTAGTCATTCAAACTTCCGAGGCTCCGGATAGAAAAAATCCGTTGTGTTCATTTTGCTTTTTTGTACTTTTTAACTATTGATATGTGTAATTTGATTGGTTAACCACTATTTCTGTTATTGTTGGTAATTTCAAATAATAATAACTATGGTTGGGGTAACTTATAAACATTAGAGAGATATATTACGTGTGAAGATACTTCTCTTGCCATGCATATACATTTTCAATTTCAATTCTAACGAACCCCCATCTTAATGTCTCTCGTGTTAGCATCTTATAAAATAGAGTAATGTTATTCATATTAAAGACTGTTGATAGTCATCTTACGCGGCACACATGTGACTATTAGGAATTTGAGTAAAGGATATGGCGCGATATAAAGTATAGATGACGCGAAATAAAGGAATTTGAGGCTATCTTCTATGCACCAAACTCTGTGGCACAAAATATTTTCTTGTTTCAATTGAATTTGAAATAATAAAAAAAAATCGTCAAGAATTTGGATTGCCCCTGTCCCGGTCCTTGTCGAACATCATATATTGATGGTCTAGCACGGCATAAACCAAAAAAAAAAAAAAACTAGGGGTCATGCCGGACTCACGCAAGTTGGCCGAGGAGAATTCATCAAAGCAAACATGTAGTTATGCATTAACAAGGCAATTGATGAGGACAACTAAAGTGAATTCTAAGAACGGAAGCAAGGGATTTATAGGCCGCCGACATTATTGATGGAAATTTAGGGCATGTTGGTACACAATGTAGGATTAGGATAATAGAATAGGGAGGATTTGCATTAGAGAGATATGTATTACGGTGAATTATGATTTATTATTTTAGTACGGTGTTTGGTATTATACCATATTAGAAAATACAATTATTAATAAAAAGTAAAAGAATATTGGTAATATTTTTATGTATAAATACTTTTTTAATCATAGATAAATCTTTCACATATAATTAAAATTTGACTTATATGTGATTATTTTCTTATAAGTAACTTGTATTTACGAGTTAATTTTTTACTTAATCAGCCAAATGTTTTATTTATAAGTGAATTGTTTTACTCATCTTACATTTTTACTTGTAAGTGTACTCGTGCATAAATTTTTACTTACTAAATAAACTATTTAGCATAAAAGTGAGTGTTTTACATATAGATTAATTTTCTTGAGTAATACTATTTATAGTGAAGACTACCGGTAATCATCATGTGTAGCATACATGTGTCGCTTTTTATTTGATGCGTGGGTAATGCATCAAATAAAAAAGCAAAACATATATGTCACATATGACGACTATCAGTAGTCTTCACTATGAATAACATTACTTAATTTTTTTTTATTTTTTATTTTGTATGTTAGTTTTTTAATTTTGTGAATGAATTTTTACTTTTATAAAAGGTCTTTTCATATCATTCTTTCTTTTAACATAAGAGAAATTGCTTTTCTTATTTCAACTTGATTAGATATTCGTAAAAAGAAAGATTAATAAGTTTTGCTTACTCAATTAACTAGAACTTCATGCTGATAACTTATTTCATAACTAAGGTTCTAAAGGATACAATAGTCATATAACTAAGGTTATCATTCAGTATTTAGTTCATTGTCTAATTATAGGCCGCAGATGTTATTTCAACAAACTTCTAGGTTTCAAATGCAGTTTCCCAATGTTTGATTGAGATAGAGGCAATGGAAAACTTTTTTTTGGAGATAAACCGACCACATCAGTGACATATTATAAAACGAAAGAAAAATATTACAGTAGGGGAACACATTAAGCTTATGTTTGGTTTAGTTAATAATAAGATTGTTAGTAAATTTTGATAAAAACTGATAAAATATATGGTCGAAAAGTTGTGAATCACATGAAATGTACGTTTATAATTAATTATTGACTTTGACTTATATTTTAATTTACTTTTCATGTTGGCCTAAACATGGATTAAATTAGTTGGAAGATATCAATTTGATAAAAACCAAAAGAACACAGCAAAATATACAACATAACACTTGTAATTAGAGACGGTTACATTTCCACAATGTAGTCTCCAAACAAAGACTAGAGTTTATTTAATTAAAGCCAGTTTAATGCAGTCTCCAAGAAGAGATCTACAGTTTATTAAACTCAACCAACTTCATGTTAAGATTTGGAGTTCCATCTTAAAATGTCAACCTTATTAAGAGGAGTATCCTAATATCTTTATTAATTGGTCTATGTCAACATCTTTATTTGATGTGGGATATATATCCCTTAACATGCCCCTGCAAGATAGTGACTCGTTTGAGCAGATTAATTTTGAAATTCAGGTGCTCACTTTTGGAGTCTTAACGGGATCGAATCGCTCGTCGAAGTATAATGGGCTTTGATACCATATTAAAATTTGGGGGTCCATCTTAAAATATCAATTTTGTTAAGAGGAGTAGCCCAAAATCTTTATTAATTGGTCTGTGTCAACATCATTAATCGATACATGATATATATCCCTTAACATTGTTAAAATTTGGGGGTCCATTTTAAAATGTCAACCTTGTTAAGAGGAGTAGCCCAAGATCTTTATTAATTAGTCTGTGTTTATATCATTTATCGATGTAGGATATATATCCCTTAACACGTCCCAAGTAAGATGGTGGCTCATTTGAGCAGACCAATCTTAAAATTCACGTACTCATTTTTAGAGTCTTAACGGGATCGAATCGCTCGTTGGAGTATAATGGACTCTGATACAATGTTAAGATTTGATGTTCCATCTTAAAATGTCAACCTTATTAAGAGGAGTAGCCCAAGATCTTTATTAATTGGTCGTGTCAACATCTTTATTCAATGTGGGATATATATCCCTTAACACTTCATAGATAGATAAGTAATTTATTCTCCAGCTGTTGCAGCAATGCGACAAGCGATTACTACCTCCTTGATGATAGGCTCTTTGTCTTTGGCACCAACCATCACCTCCTCAGTAATTTCTACAATTCATGAGGGGAAAATTTAGTGCAAATATAAGGAAGCATTTTGTCTTGGCATATTCAATCTGCAAGTCAAGTTTATTTGTTTACGTACGTGGGCAAATTTCTGCGCATACACACTGGTCGTTAAAAAATGAGCAGCATCCTGGCAAACCCTGAAGCGAGCAGTATTGTTTACAAAGATCCACGTCACAACGTCGAATTCGAGCACCCACCACAAGAGGACCACTCATATCTGCTTAAAACAAGAAAAGAGTAAAAAATACACAAACACAGTATAATACATAATACACTCCAAAGTAAACAAATAAGAATGTTTTGCTATGAAATTAAAGTTCTTCTGGTTATTTCATGTTTGGTATATTAACATGTATATAGTAGCTAATTAAAGTAGTTAACAAGCTATGGAGTTGGATAAATTTCGAACCAGTGGACAGGGAAACCAATAACAGGAGGGACACCACTGCAAATGACCTCACAGAGAACTCCACAATTGAGAGAGAGAAAGAGATAAAGGGCCGCTTTAGTGAAATGTGAATGAAGGACTCCATGCTGCTGCTTGTATCTCTTTGTATAATGTTTTAAGAGTGTGTTGATGTTTTGTCGTGCAGTTGTTATGAAATAATCATTTACAGAAATTTTTTATTGACTGATGATGTGTAAAAAAAAAAAATAATAATAGTATTGACTTTATTTATTTATTTTGGATAGATTTTGACCCAATCAAATCTCGCTGTATTACTTATCGGTAAACAAATATGTAAATTGTGATGTTATTGTAACACAAACATCCATGTAAAACACGACTTCTTTAACTAGAGTATTTTCATCAGATGTTGATCCGTGGATTTGTTGAGGCTTTTGGATTTGCTTCTGGATTCTTATATTGGTTTAAACACTTTCACTTTTGAGAGAAACTGCTACAGTTTCTTGGTTCTCCTTCTTTTCTTGAAAACCTCCTTTTTGATTTTCGGTTTCTTACTTGGGTGAAGATGATTAAGAACTGAGTGTTTTTTGATTTGTTTTGTTCTAAAAGGGTACTGATTAGGATTTGTGGTGTTATCAGGAATAGTAAACTCAGGGTATGTTTGGATACTAAAAAAACAAGTCTCCCTGACTTTATCTTTATAATTTGAACATTTTGTATCCGGTTGTCATTTTGAGACTATTCTACTGTAGATCGTTATCCACTTTTGTATTGAAAGTTGTCGTGGAGACTCCGGGCAAAATAATTTCATTTGTGTTCGTTTTACGCTTCTGTATTTTAGGAGAATAGAACAAGGATGGATATGCGTTAGAGAGATTTGTAGTAGGTGAATTAGGATGTATAATTTTAATATGGTGTTTATTATTATACCACATAAAAAAATATACAAGTATTCAAAAGTGTGTAATATATATTGAAAATAATTTTATGTATAAATAATTTTTAATCATAAACTTATTTACAATATTATTGTGCACAAATACTTTTTTAATCATAAATTAGTTTTTTCATGTATCATTAATTATTTGATTGATACATCATTCGTTTCTTAAAAATAATTTGTATTTTGTACTTTCAACTGATTTTTTTACTTTTACCCAAATACTTTATCCGTAAGTGAATTGTTTTACTCATCCTAGATTTTTACTTGTAAGTGTACTTATGTATAAATTTTTACTTATTAGTAAAGTTTTACTTACTATAAATTATTTAACATAGAAGTGAATGTTTTACTAAAAGGTTAATTTTTAACTTGTAAGTGAATTTTTTAATTTATGATTTAATTTTTACTTTTATAAAACGTCTTTTTCATATCATTGTACAATTGAGACAAATGTAAATTTTCTAACCATGTGCTATACAAATTTTAGATAAGTATTAATTGTACAAAATGGTCCCCATGCTTTTTGTCCAAATCCAAGCACAACAACCACGAGTGAAAAAAGAAATTTAGTAAGTTTCAATTTTGTGGTCCTTCATAATTGAGACGAGCAGATACAATAGTTGAAAGGTCTTTTTCATATCACTGCATAATTGAGATAATGTAAAAATTTTCTAACTGGTATGAAATAAAAAAATAATAGAACAAGAAGATAAAAAAATATTAGAATTAAAACTCAAGTGTCTATTTTATTGAGAATTAAGACCAATATTTATAGGATCTAAAAGAAGAGTTACAATTGGAATGAAATAGACTCTCTAGACTAGATAAGATTTATCAATGAATCACGGTAACTCTAAATAATCATCTATAATTATCTCATTATTTTATCAGACTCCTCCTTTAATGAATATTTGTATAATAACTAACTCGTGAAAACCTTATTTGATAAAAACTCAAAGGGACAAAAAATCAAACGAAAGAAAAAAAGTACTGTTATTTTGGAGTATTAAAAATAAATGCTGCCTCATTAAAGGCTACGAAAACTTAGTGGGATAAAATCTAATTGAGGAAAAATAGTACAGCTACTTTTTTTAATGTTGGTCACTGAAAATCTTAGAGTTGAAGCATTTCAATTTTGTGAACCAGTTTCTTGAATGTAGATGTTGGTAGTACTTTTATAAATAAATCAGTCAAGTCACATTGTTACTTGAACGAATTTTTTGAACATCGATGTCATCATTCTTCTGAAACTTATATGTATGAAAGAATTTTGGAAAAATATATTTCGTTATGTCACATTTGATATAACTTCCTTTGAGTTGTGCAACACAAGCAACATTGTCTTCATACAAAATTGTTGGACTATCTTTTGTTGAAATTAATCTGCATGGTGCTTTGATATGATGGGTCAAGTTCATCAACCATACACATTCTCGACCTTTTTCATGAATTGTAATAATTTCAGAATTATTTGAGGATGTTGCTATCAATTACTGATTCACAGATCTACATGATATAGTTGTCCATCTACGTGTAAACACGTATTCTGTTTGTGATTTAGTTTTATAAGGGTCAGAGAGATAACCTGCATTTGCGTATCCCACTAAAACAGATCCCGACATTTGAAATTAAAATAATACCAAATCAATAGTACCCTTTAGGTAATAAAAAATATATTTAACACCATTCCAATATCTCTGCGTTGGTGTAGAGCCATATCTTGTAAGGATATTTATAGAAAAAGCTATGTCGGTCGGGTACAGTTTACAAGATAAGTTAATATTCCAATTGCGTTAAGATATGGTTAAGAATATTTTATCTATCTTCAAGTGGACGAAAATTATCATTTTTTATATCAAGTGATCGATCAACCATATGTGATGCCAATGAATGTGCATTATCCATATAAAAACATTTTAAGATTTTTTCTGTATATGTAAATTGATGAACAAATAAGATTTCTGGGAAATGTTTAATATGTAACCTGAGATAAAATTTTATTTTTTTTCCTAAATATTTCATAATTTAATTGAAATTAATTGGGTTCACATATGGGCATAGAATTGATTGACCTTGATAGAGGCTTTTTGATTAAAACTGGATCATTGATTTTCAATTTGGGCAAGAATTAACAATTGACAGGTAATTGAGAAGTGAATGACAATTACAACGGTAGATTGTTGATCTTTGTGCTTTACTTGATAATTTTACTCAGAGATCACGTAGTTAATTTGTTAATTAGGGAAAAGAAAATTCAAAACGTAAAATATTAATTGTGTGTGTTTTCTTAAAGTTAGTTTTAATTAAAATAGAGTCTATAATTAACCTTCGGGACTACACTTGACTTATAATTATATTACTTGTGTATGATCCATCATCGTTCATGATATATATTGCAACACTTGATGATACCTCTTATTTGGAAGATGTTAGTTTGATGTTTTTGTTCCTATCATGATAGTGTGGATTGATTTTCCAAATTGCAAATTTGTTCATTTCAGCAAAACTACATTTTTCATATCTTTATCTACATTTTTCAGAGATTGTAAAACTCCATAAAATTTCTAATTCCATTGTTTCTGATCGAGATTGAAATATTTGATGTCTTTTCTGATGTACTTTTGGAGAAAGATGCAAACAAATGTTTGTTTCATTTCATCTTACCATTGCCAAACTCATAATCATACAGAAGTTGTATAATCGAAGTTTGGACAATCTTTTGAGAAGTTATGTAGGAAAGAAATACAAAAATGAGATATTATTTTTCTTGTATTTAAATTCATTTATAATTAGTTTACTAGCCAAACTACTAAAGAAAGTCCATTTATAGTTGTTTATGGCCAATATCTCTTAAGTGCTTTGGACTTTGCATCCTGTTACTCATCACTTTAGTGGAGATGCTAAACAAAGTGATAAGTTCATTAAGAAAATGCATGTACAAGTTCAAGGTAAGACATATATGAAAAGTGAGAAGTACATGTGGATTGCCAACAAGCACCACAGACGTTTTGGATTCATCTACGAAAATAATGGTTTCATTAGAGAACCGTGCTAAACTTCAGTTCATCCCAAAGTTGACAACTCTTTCAAATTTCTCCAAATAATTAGCAAAAATGCTTACAAAATTGATTTGCCTCCTAACTATGATGTCTCCAATACTTTAAATGTTGTGGATCTTTAACTATACCATGGTGGAAACAACTTTGAGTCGAGATCAAGTCTTTTGAACCAAGGATCACTAACATAGGAGTGTCATTGTTAATATCTTTGAAGAAGGATAAGTCAAAGTTCTATCATTAATATCATAAATTTTTAAGGACTAGAAATTCCGATTACTCCAAAGTAAATTCTCAAATCGATGCACGGTAATTTTCATACAAATCATGCTACTTGTACAAACTAGTTTGACAATCTGTGAGTTAGCAAAGATCCTCATCATTGATTTGAAAAATTATTTTTCAAATAAATGCTCAAGATCTTTACAGTTCACACATTGTCAAACTTGTTTTACAAGTTCATTATACACCACCTAGCCTAATTCATCATTTTGAGTAATGGTAGTTCATAGTTAATGAAAACAAGACATATTAAATAGAGATATATTAGAAAATTAAGACATTAATTATACTCTTAACAAAGAAAGAGGCCTACAATTTGGGACTGTTATGTAGAAAACTGGAACAAGATTAATCCAATGCCATTTGTTGAGGAAAATATGATATTTATAGGCACGGTATGAAATAAAAAACACAACAATCATAGCATTTGCTGGAAATGAAGATTTTATTATAATATAGAGAAAGAATACAAATATTTTTTGTTTACAATATTTTTAATTTTTTTCTAAATTATAATGAACAACCAACTGTATACATGGAACAAATAGGAGACGTCTAAAACCTAATAATAGAGTTGCTGAAGTAGAACGTAATAAATATTATTAAAAATAGAATAGGAGACAAAACAGCATTACGACATCGTGACACCGGGGCGCCTACGCCGGTACCGACTTCATATTTCACAACACTTTTTGAAACTTGTTTATTCACAACACCTTTTGAAAGCTCTTTATATGTTGAAAACAAATCCCGATTAGGACACATGTGAAAAGTGCAAGATTCATCAAAAATTTAAGTCTCATCAAGTTTGGAGTTATAGTTAGACACATAAAAGCTCTCCCTCACTTTTAAAATTTTCTACAATACTTGCTTCCTTTAAAGTTTCTGATTGCTGATTTGCAGTCAACTATACTTTATTCCGCAACTTATCAACTATCCCCATTTTTTTTTGCAATAATTATAAAATTTAATGTTAGATTTTGACTTGCCCATTGCATGACCACCATCAATAATGAGGCCGTATCCACGTACCTCATATACAACAAGAAACTTCATCTTCTCATTTTAATATAAAGAATGATAGACTTCTTCGATGATGAAAGTATCACGACTATATAAAATCGTATCTCTAAAAGATATGTATGAAGTGGGGCAATGAACACAATAAAATTAAAGCCAAATCTTATTCATCATATTTGACTTCCAAGGTCTCCAAGTCAGCGAAGATTTCTTTAAAAACAGCTAGGTAATCTTCAAGAGATGAGCATTTTGTCATACGATGAGAATATAGATGTTGCTTCAGATACAATTTGCTAGTAAGACTCTTCGTCATACATAATTGCTCTACAACGGTTGATTTTTTCTTCAAAACGTTCTAAAGAATATTATTTGAAAGTTGATAAGGTATTTGAGATATGGCTTTTCGATCCCTCCATTTTTTCTCTTCCGAAATTCAAGTTGTGGGCATATAATTGAATCCTAACAACTCCTCACCCAAATCCACACGAGGGAGTACTACTTGCATCTTTACATGTCACAAATCGATTTTTATATTACGATCTAATAGCGGAATATCATATTTCATAGTTGCCTCACAAAAGATCAACTTGACCAATTAATTAACTTGATCAAAACCTCAATCTTCTCAAGGGTTTCAAAATCAAAAGCTGTGATACAAATTTGTTATATAAAAATTTGGAACCAAATTAATCCAATACCAATTTGTTGGATAAAATACAAGATTAAAAGCGCAATACGAAATAAAGAAAACAAGAATAACGTAATTTGTAGAGAATGGAGATGTTATTATAATATGGACAAAAAATACAAAGATTTTGTGTCTACAGTGTTTCTAACTTCTTTTAAATTATAATAAAGAGCTAACTATACATAGGGAATAAATAGGAGATATTCAAAACTTAATAATAGAGCTGTAATGGAAGTATAATGCAATATACATCATTAAAAATGGAATGGGAAACAAGACAGCATTACGGTGCTGTAGCGCCACTCTCTTGGCACTGCCCAAATTCTAATAGGAACAAAAAAAAAATGAAAGTAAATCTATCTTTGTGAGACAAAGATAGATTTTATTTCAATTAATTTTGACTAAATTAAAAATTAGACAATTTTAGTTTCTCCAAGACAAGAATCTTATGGACATGGGACCACTAAACGATTTGCCTTAAAGATCTGAGAAATATCACTTTAACCTATTAATAATTTTACAGACGTTTAAAAGTACACATATATATCATTGAACTTGTATAAATAAAATCTAAGTGGGCAATTAAGCAACTTTTTCTCTGATTATGTTATTGAACTTCTTTATATATGCCCATATTTAGATAGACTAATCCCAAGTTTATGTCGCACTCTAGTTGGAAAAAATGAATTGACATGATAAACATGCTTGCAGCAAATCCATTTTATGATATGATATTATAAAATGAAATAAAATAAAACTTAGTAATAATTGAATTTCTCTAAAAATATGCTCGATGACCTCCCGTGTCTTTGACCTTTAATTTATAGGAAAAAAAATTAAATAAGTTTAAATAAAAACTGAAACATAAAATGAACGACAAGGCTTGCTAACTACCAAAATCGAAAATTTATGTTCTTACTCCTACTTTTGAGGACATAATATAGCCCCCCAAAAAATGGTGATATTTTCCATTCTTGCAGCATTAAGATTTCTTTTCATGAAATTGTCATAACATTGCTAAAATCGCCTTCCTCTTTAAACAAGCTGCAAACTGTCTAGTCTAGATCACTCTATTGGAAAATTGAAATCAAGTGACTTTTTTATAAATTATGATTATTAACAATGATCATGATTGCCTATGCATAAAAATTACTTCCTAACTGACGTAGCGGAAGTTTATAGGAAAGATAAAAACTCTCACAAAGAATTTCATTGAATAGAAACTCCAAAAAAAAAATTATTTATTTCAATTAATGCGGTCTCAAAGGGCTTACAATGCTTTATATAGCAAAAAACCTAAGAATATTCGAAAAAATTACATAATAATAAAAAAAGTGATTGGAATACCATAAAACCCTAAAAAGTATGTTTCCAACTCGATCTAGGAAATTGGAGAGCAAGGTATGACATGACAGGTCTTATCAAACATTCACACCTCTTACTCACCCTGTGCAAAGTATTTACATCCCAGGACCTCAAAGTTTTCAACATGTTCAATTCAGTCCTTTAACTTTTCGAGTAACCCATTTAGATGCTCAAAATTCCAATCATGTCCAAAATGGTCCTCCAAAGTTTTAACTGATGATGTTTAACTCAACTAATATATTGAAACCCAAATGAAATCAAATATGAATTTATTTGATTAAAATATACCCAAAAAAAAAAGCATAAATGAAGGCCTAAACGGAGGAATTTGCCCGAAATTGGTCCTATGTGAGAGGCAAATCCACCGAGTCTTATTCATTGGTCCATTTCTACTCAAATTTGACTAAAATTTCACCGAAAATGGACTGTCCCAAAATTTCTTCAAAAATCAGGAAGTTGCTTATTTCTGTTTGCATCGATTCCACTTTTCCATAAAGTCTAATTAATTCTTCACCACCTCATTCTCCCCGAGTTGAGAAAAATTCATCCTCGAAATTGGAGGAGAAGCAACATCATCATCAGAATTATCCACACGAAATGGCACAAGGTGCTTGACATTAAAAACATCGGATGTGCGAATATGATTGGGTAGCTTCAAACGATATGCATTGGGATTAATCTTCTTAATGATTTCCAATGGACCAATTTTCCTTGCAGCAAGCTTGGTATATTCGTAAGCAGGAATGCAATCCTTTATTAACACCGTCCAAACAAAATCAACAACCTCAAACTCAACATGGCGACGTTTAAGATTCGCATCGTGCTTATACTTGACAACAACAGTCTGCAAATGCTCAAAAGTCCGCGAATGGACCTCTTGTAGCTGCTGAATGAAGTCTTCCACTTTGCCATTAATTTAATAGTATTAAAAATCGGAACCAAATCAAGAGGACTACGTAGAACAAGACATACACCATCTGAAAAGGACTAAAGCATGTACTTCGATTAACTGAATGGTTGTGAGCAAATTATGCCTGACACAATTTTTGATCCCAAGACTTGATGAAATTACCAACCAAACAACGAAGCAAATCACACAAGGAGCAATTGACAAACTCTGTCTAACCATCCGACTAAGGATGATACGCACTATTAAAGTCTAACTGTGTATTAACAAAACGCCATAAATTGCACCAAAAGTGACTAAGAAAATGAATATCCAGATCAGACACAATAGAAATAGGAAATCCATGTAGGCGATAGACCTCACGAAAATATAGTAATGCCACACTGACAGCATTCGTAGTCTTCTTACACAGGACGAAATGAGCAATTTTGGAAAAATGATCAACCACAACAAAAATGAAATCAAACCCGCACTAAGTCCTGGGAAACCCCAAGACAAAACCCGTACAGATGTCTGTCCAGGGTTGGGTCGAAATAGGCAGAGGCATATACAAACCATCATTTGAAACCTTGCCTTTAGCAATATGACATGTTCGACAACGCTCCACAAACTTCTCAGCATCTTTGCGCAATGATGGCCAAAAATAAGAAGCAGCAACAAGCTATAATATTCGATCATGACCTATGTGGCCCTCATTATGTAACTCTTGAATTATCTTAAGTCGCAAACTGCCCTCATGAATACATAATTGATTTCTTGGGAAAATAAAATCGTCGAACCACAAACTTCGAATGCACACCTTCCTGCAACTTCTAAATAATTTGTGAGAAATATGGATCAGTAGCATATAAATCACATATAGTGTCAAAACCTGGGACCTACACTCGTAATTCTATTAGAAGAGTTTGGCGCCTACTCAACGCATCCGCTACCTTGTTAAGGGCACACAAAAAGTTTATTGTTGCAAATAAGCAATCCAAGAAGCATGTCAAGCAGGTAACACATCTTGAGTACCAAGGTGCTTAAGGGCATCATAATCAGTATATATGATAAATTCCATCTAGAGCAAGTAATGATGCTAAATGTCGAATTGTCTAGACTATCACATAGAATTCCACATCATAAGTATTATACCGAGACGTAGGACTAGTAAGTTTCTCGCTGAAATATGCAATATGACGATTGCATTGGCTCAACACACCACCAATACCCATCTTCGAAGCATCACAATGTGACTCAAATGGTTGTGTAAAATCAAGTAACACCAAAAGTAGGGCAATTGTTAATTTATGCTTAATCAACTGAAGAGATTCCTCTGCCTCACAACTCCATTGGAACTTGTGGTCCATCATACAATCTACAATTGGTGTCATTATACTACTGAAATGTGGTATAAACCTACGGTAAAAGGAGGCAAAGTCATGAAAACTCTGCACTTCTGTAACAATCTTAAGCTGTGGCCATTGACTTATTGTGTCTGCCTTGGAGGCATCATCTATTAATCCCTCTCTCGACACCATTTAACCCAAAAATACAACTCGGTCAGTTCGGAAAGTACTATTGCATTTTTTTATATCGTAAGTGTACGATATCGTAACAAGTAATATAGTGGATCTTTGAGTCTGGATTATCATTCTCACGAGGACTATACTTTAGATCTTAATTAGATTTTTCTAATTTTTATTTTATGAAAGTAAACAATTAAAGTATGGTAAAAGTCGTGAAAATTATTTTTCTTTTATGACTAACTACTTAAAACTAACAAAAGGTATAAAAAAATTTGAAAACAACGGATAATTGGATAAACAAATATATGATGAATATTATGGTAAAACAATTTCATCTACTGATCACCTTTGTTCTTAAATCAAGATTCATAACATAATGTAGTGTTCAATCGAATTCTTCTATTGTATTCAATTTACCCATTTCGAGTTCTCATTGGGCGTGTTTAATTAATTCAATTCCATACCTCTATGTGAATCAATTTAATTAAACGAAACACTATTATAAGAATTCAAATTATGATTGCAGTAATTAGTATAGGTATCTCTACACGTTATACTAATTTATCGAATTTTATTATATGATCTAAATCTCAAACTGACCTCTCGATTCGTAAGAAGCTCACATAATTATCAAATTATTGATTAAGTAATTTAATGCATTAAATCATAATAAAATCAATACATAAATAAATAAACCACATAAATCTTGAATATAAAAATAAATGATCATAAGTCGATTAAATAGTTTTTTCCTAATATAAAAATTAGTTATTTATACTAGAAGAATAAAAACAATAAAAAAGTGAAAAGATATCACCAAACATTGACAAAACGTGAAGATTTATGGTATTTGCCCTTATTCTTTTATTTTCCTATTTCTCTTTGCCTTCTCTGCGCATGCCTTTCTTTTTGTTTGAATTTTTTATTTTCTCTCTCCTCTTTGTCTCTTTTTCTTTGTTCAGCAGAATAGGGAGCATATATAATATCTCCCCGGGCAGCTAGAAACTGTACGTGTGTATGTGTAAATTCATTTTTTTTTTTTTCAATCGCCTCCAATCTCTCTTTTTCTATTTTTCTCTCTGCCGTGTGGCCTCTGTCAGTTTTCTCTTCCAATTGTGCGTGTCCGTCCCTTTCTTTTTTAGGTTTAGGGTTATATATATTAATATATTGATGTTTAAATTGGGCCACTAATTAAACTTTTCAATGTAATTCTATTGAGGCCCGTTAACTTCAACCTATTTAATATATAAGTTCTCTCCAATGAATTCATCTTTGGAGTTTGCCATCTTTTGCCACTTTTGCATTCTTTTCTTCAATTTTCATCGAACATAAATTTTTACCTACAAAACAAAATATAATAAAAATTAGGTAGAATTTAATCCAAAAGACAATAAAATATCATAATTTGAATAAGTACACACACAAGCAATGCTTGAATATACTACACTTATCATACCCCCAAACTTAAATATTTGTTTGACCTCAAACAAAATTGAAACCTAACAAGCACACTTACAAGCAATGCTAATTACCTAATTGGTGGCCAGTCAATCAAGTAAAGCAACAAGATTTAGATAGCTAACCTGACTTTTTATCTCGAGATTGAAATTATAATAAAAAATTTATGCACAGCTTCAAAATTACAATACAAAAATTAAAATTCATTTTTCCAATTTAAAATTCACGTGTGTGTGTGAAAAATTAAGTATAGCATTATGAATTCATAAAATGTTTCAATTCCTGACTCTCGGTGATCAAATATATTATTTCATCACTCGTAAGATTCACACACCCCCAAACTTATTTTTTTTTCTTTTCTTTTTTCCAGTGTGTGAACTAAGGTAAAAAAAATTTACTATCATCACCTCTCTAGTTTGGCAAAACTTCACCAATTACAATTCAACATTTCAATAAACAAGAATTCTCTATTAAGTTTGATTGCTTCAATCTCTATGACTTAACTAAGTTAACAATCTCTTATCAAAAACCAAATCTTCTTAAATAGACATTTGGGACAACCAAGGCATTGGGTGCATTTTCTGTTTCATGCATCTTCTTTTTCTGATTTTTTTTCCAATTTTCTATATAATAATATTTTTTTTTCTTTATTTCAAACATTCTCTCCCTTAAACTTTCTAAATGACCCATGTATCAAGCGTTCGACCGATGACTCCCAAATTAGATGACCATAGGGCACCAGATTTTTAAAGACCTTTACAAACTTAATTGCTCAAGTCATAAAAGCTATAAAAAGAAATTTTCTAATAAAACATTATTATTTTTTGTCTTGATTAATGCAATGTCCCTCATTTAACACCAATTCAAGTAAAACGACCTCTAACTTCAAATTTTCACCCAATTGCATTCTATTGACCTTAGACAATTCACACAAGATTTTTAATTTCACGCGTGGAATCCCTATTTATCTCAACATCTTCCTATGACAATGAAATCCCCCCAAACTATTCTAAATTTAGTCCAAGAATGTAAAATTTAGTGGTTTTGGGTTTAACATCTATGGTCCACTATTTCAACCTATTCAATTATGAAATCAACTCATTTCTACACAATACTTAACTTAATTCATATGCTCAATATATATCAAATCTCACATACAAAAATAAAAAGTAATCTAAGCATGCAACTTATTCACCATTCATAAATCAATTCATGATTCAATATATTCGTCATTGTCAGTCAGGCCAACTAACTCACACAACTACACAAAAAATAAAAATATTTTTATTATATTATTTTTTTGAATTTCTTGACCTTTTTTTACATTTAAAAAAAATAATAAGAGCACACAAAAACACATAAGGAAAATGAAAACTCGTGTTTTTCACCTCCAAACTTAAACTAGACATTATCCTCATTGTCTTTAATCCTAAATCTGCATATAAAGGGGTGATGAAGAAAATGAAGAAAAGACTCCCCTAATATGTCATGTAATTCAATGGTTAGCTTTTATATTGCTCATGTTGGCGCTTTGGTCAATATTGGTTTAAATGTTTCGCGACGTCATGTTCCTGAAAAATCAAATAAAACATTAAGATCAAATAATTGGAACTAGTTTTACTTAGCTCTAACATCTAATAAATCAACTAGCATATCGAAAATCTAAGGAGAAGAGGGACATGGATAAAGAGTCACAAATAAAATTAAAATAAATTAAACTATTCTAAAACTTAAAAACGGAATAAATAAAAAGGAAAAGAGCTTGGGTTGCCTCCCAAGAAGCGCTTTTTTAACGTCATTAGCTTGACATTTTGCACAAGTATGTCATGGCACTTTGAATATTGCTTTGGATGCCTTGCTTAACGTGCTTAATTTTGACTTTATTCCATATTATAATTTTCCTCCAAATTTTAGTATTGCTCTTCTCCATGTAGTATGACTTTTTCTCATCACCCGTTTTGAATTTTATAATATATACCTCAATCACTTCATAAGGTTTAATCACAAAATTCACTTTTGACTAAACGATGAAGTCGATGATTTTCTCTTCTTTGAATGCTACAAGTTCTTTTTCGCCCGTTGTGATTAGACTCCTCTTCTTTAATTGAAGTTTTCTCAAGTTCACCGTTTGCATCCAAAACTTTTGGCACATAGACAATGGCATCTTCATTGAAAGTCTCCTCATCTTATTGTATTTGTTGGTAGTTATGTGGATTTGATTCTCTTAATTGATGGTCATTAATAATCTATGGAAGAAATAATTCCACAGGCAAATCCACGCCAAATTTGTGTAAGAGATATAATGCAACAAACAAGTTTTCTAAGAAAGTTTCAACAATTTCACATTCTACTTTTAGATCTTATAGTCTCTGTCCAATAATGAAATCTCTCATAAGCAAATCTCTCTCAGCAATTCCTTGAGCAGCCGATTGTTGTTGCATTATGATGAAGTTATATACGAGCATATTTTCGAAAAGAGTCACAACCATCTTTTATCATGCTATTCTTTTAATCATTTTTTTATATCTTGAAAAAGAAAAACAAAAACAAAATAGAAATAAATAAATAAATCAAATAACAGTTAAAAAAATAAATTAAGACTAAAAGTAAATAGTCCCCGGTAGCGACACTAAAAATTTGTTGCGTTTTTTTATATCCCAAGTGTACGATATCATAACAAGTAATATAGTGAATTTTTTGTTTTTTGGTGGGTTTCGGGTATTAGGTTGGGGTAACAACCCTAAACTGACCTAACCCGACCTAACCCGACCCGACCTAACTACATTAAAAAAAAAAAAAAAAAAAAAAAATGTTAAATATAAAAACAAAACCCTAATACGTCTCTCCTTCACGCAGACGCCGCGTAGCTAATAGAAGAAGGGATTGGGAGGTTTATTGTCTAGAGTCTCTGGACTAAATCCACTTTGGAGAAATTGGATGAATTTTACGGGACATTTGAAAGCCATCCGAGAAGAAGGTATATGTGCTGCCTCGGGCCAAGATGGTGAATGCCAACCTAGCTAGGATCATCAATTCCGATGAGGTACAATCCGTGGGTGAAGCCGATCAAGAAGGAGATCAAGAGAGCGCCATTAAAGAAGAACCCGCTGAAGATTCTGAACGTAATGCTGAAGCTTAACCCATTTATAGACTCTCTTCTACCACTGAACTCTTGCATGCCTACCACTACGGTTTGCCCCTCTATTTATAGATTCTTTCCAACTGTTTGCCCTCTTCCTAGCCAGCATTAACAATAGAATTCTGTTGTTGCATATTCTTTTCAATTCTTTCGGGCTTATCATTCTACTTACAAGTAATTTAGATTTTTTTAGTTGGTTTAAAGTTTGAATACTGGATGACTCAAACTATTTACACAAGCTTCTCATGCATTCCCTTGAATTTTCTTATGTTTCATAGCATTCTAACTTTTCATATATTTCAGTCCTTCCATTTGGAGGTGTGAATGAGAGTGGATTTGGAAGATTTGCTGGTATAGAAGGGTTGCGAGCTTGCTGTCCTGTTAAATCTGTAGTGGAGGATCGATGGTGGCCTTTCATCAAAACCATGATACCTAAGCCTATTTAGGTAAATCTAAGCTCGCATATTGAATCATTTATCTTTCTATTCAATATTGACATCCATCGCTCTCTCTTGGGCAAATGCAGTATCCTAATTCAGAGAGTGGCTTCGAGTTTCAGGGAGTCTCTTGTGGAAGCTCTGTATGGCTTGAACATGTTGGATCGTTTGAGGGCACACTAGTAGATGTTCTGAAAATGCTCTCTTGGTTGAGGCACAGCGTGTTAAGGCTAAACAAGAGAAGCTAGATAAGAAGAGGAAGCATATCATTAAGGTATTGCTGAATTTGGTCTGGTTGTTTGGTGCCTTTGATCGGTATATAAATTCTAACTCGTAAGACCATAATCTTGTATATTTATGTTTGTATATTTCTATATTTTGATATCGTTGCATGTCAAACAATAGTGAATCAGTGATTGATGACTCTATCTTTGTTTATTTATCATGGAAATTGTTGTGTTGTTGATGATGTTCAGTTTGTGGTTTTATTTAGATGGTGCTAGCTTAGGGGGATTGCTTGTAACAATTGATGTTTGCAGCAATTTGAACCTTTTGCTTTGTTACGATGTATTGAGTTAGCTTTGCCTTTTGACCATACAGAATTTATATAGGCAGTCTCCATGTCATGTTAAGAAAGTTTCAGATCTTATGCATGCAAAGGAAAATTATGTAACATTTTAGATTGAAGTTTAAATCAAGATGGTGAGTTTAAATCAAGTAGTAATTATTAAAAAGTGTAGGATGTCTTACTAAATACCGCATGTCTTTGGCAAACTGACCAACCTAACCCAATTCGATCGACGCTTGATTGGGTTGGGTTGGTTTGATTTTAGATCAAACCGACCATGTTGGGTTGGAACAAAAACCAACACAATCCAACCCACGCCGACCCCTACTTTCCATGACCATTATTCGCAGTATTAAAAAAATAAATTTTTTAACCTCCTAACTTTTCAAAGAATTTACTACTTCTTGAAAAACGACAAAAAAAATCACATAGATCTTAATAGCCTTAAAAATACTATATTGCTCAAGAAAAAATTATATAACATAAATTTCAAGGAAACAGTAGAATATTCACAGATTGACAGTTCAATACACGAAGTATAACTTTAACAATTATAGAAATGTCTAAACAAACAATTTAATTGACATTATTATTCTGAAATTATAAAGATCAATGATAATCTTGATAAAATCAAGTTGTAGTCCCCTCAAATTCTAGGATCCTCGCAAGAAACCCAAACCAAAGAAGATGTGTGACGATTTAGGTCAAAGATCCAAAAAAAAAAAAAAAAGTAGTGACAAGTCCTAGAAATTTAATATTAGTGTTAAGAGTTTGTCACCAATCGTTCGTGAATAATCAATAAAATAGAAATTACTAGTATCTATTTTAAGCCCCCGAAGAAAAAAACCAGATTTCTAGATCGATGAAGATCTCGATTTTTAAGCCTCATAGAAGCCAATACACAATGTTCAAATGAGTTCTCCTTAGGATCAAGTGCATTGATACTACTGTTGCTCTTAGGGTCCGTTTGATTGTAGAGAGAAAAATGGGTGGAAAGAAAATGTTTTACAGGGAAAAATTTTCATAGAAATTGTTTTATTGGGAATTGTAATTAATTGTGTTTGATTGATATAATTTTTTATGGAAAATGTTGAAAGTTTGGAGTCCGTTTGACTTCGTTTTTTTTTTTTTATGAAAATTGTCCATTAAAGTGATAATATTTTCTACTATTAGGTCTAGAATTTATTCTAATTGCCAAAAATAAAAAATAAAAAAATTGAAAAAAAATAATCATACAGAATACCATTCGTTTGACTTTGTTTTACATGAAAATTGTCAATAAAAGTGAAAATATTTTTACCATTGTATCTAGAATTTCTTTCAATTGCCACAAAAAAATGGAAAATATTTTCTCACCAAAACATCAAAAATTTATTTTCCTCAAAAATGTGAAAAATTTAGAAAGTTGGAAAATATTTTCCTTAGAAAATTTCATCAATCAAACACTACAAAAGTTGAAAAATGAAAAATACATGGAAAATTATGCCTATCAAACGGAGCCTTAGAAATGACCATTAAAAAAATATAACATCAAAATAAAGAACAAGAACACCAAAGTTTTTCGTTTTAAAAGGTCAGATATTTAGCGAGAATGCCTACTCATCACATTAAACATCCAAATAACAAGAGGTTACTGTTCACAAATAACAACATGTACACCCTTACAATCTCTATTTACATCAATCTTGCAAAGAATCAAATAAATTACAGAGAAGACAAAGCAAATGAAAAATAGATAGTAAAATGATCTAAACTCTAAGTGGTATCTCTCAAATGAGAAAGATTGCTATTTAAATTAGACAACCAAATTATCCTATCATCAATGGTCAGTAATATGTCACTTTTCACCATCTCAGCGAACTTCAAATACATAACTAAAACCGCATAGAGGCAAATAATAATGGAAGCAGAAAAAACCATAATCACGAAGAACACCCAAAATCCAACAACATCAAGGGATTGATTATCACATAGGGATACGAATCAAATCAAATCATCGTACCCTTTTGTACAAGGATATAGCCATAAAGACTCAAACCCTAAAGAAAAACTGAACCACAACAGCTATTACAATTGACCAAGGTCAAATAGTTGATCAAACACTTCAAAACCCTCAACTGAAGACTCACCAAGAATCAAATCACAAAGATCTAAGAACAAAACCAAAAGTTTTGAACTATACACACAGAATCCGAAAAGGGAATGAAGAGACGAAGTCACAGAGACCCAGATGTTTCGAACAGAAATAGAGAAAAATGAATCAATCCAAAAAATAACGATTCAAGCCTCTTTGATACACAAAACCATCACCATTGATCCAGCTAAAATTCAATGGTATAGAGCAGCACACATGTTGGTTTAATAGGACGGCTACTTGGCCAATTTCATGTGTTATTGGGCAATGACAAATTATTCCAACAAATGGGCCAAGCCCAAAACCATCATTGTCCAATGGACCATGGCATCACAACCCATCAAATCTCCCACTTGATGCAAATGTTATAAACAACCAAGCACATCGGTTTTCATCAAAACTAGCACCAAGAAGAGCCAAAACTAGTAGAAACACAAAGTTTAACCATTATCAATTCTTAGAATTTGCAAATACGACTTTAATTTTTTTAGATGAAGTACATTTGTTCTCATATCAAAGGATTAAATTGTGTAGGGATTTTTTCGAGCAATGTGGACTCCTTTTGAACTATATCTCTAAAGAAATGCTACCTAACATCTATGTGTTTAGTCCTATTATGAAAAACTGGGATTTTGCACAAATGAATGACACTTTGACTATCGGAATAAACAAATATAGGATTGTGCAATTCATTTAATTTACACAACAAACCTTTAAGCCATAAAAACTCCTTAATAGCTTCAGTAGGAACTACATATTCAGCTTCTGTAGTAGATAAGATCACAATAGACTGCAATTGAGACTTCTAATTTATGCAAGTATTACATAAAGTAGACACATGCAGTTCTATTATCATTATTACTAGCATAATCAGAATCCACATAACTCCTTAACACAACTCCCTTCTTAAAATTTAAAATGCAAACCTAAATCTATAGAACCTTTCAAGTATCTTAAAAGTTATTTTAAAGCAGTCCAATATTCAAGACTCTGATTTTCAAACCTACTCAAAATTCTAATAGCATGTGCAACATCAGGTCTAGTACAAACCATGGTATACATAGTAGATTTATCTGCAATAGCATAAGGCACATTTTACATATATTTGATATCAGATTCATCATGATGACATTATTCTTTGCTCAACTTAAAATGACAAGTAAGAGGTAAAGTAATAGGCTTAGAATCATATATTGCAAACTTGGATAACACATTTTTCACATAATCAGATTGAGTTAAAAATAGATATGGTTGTGATCTATTTTTTTTTAATATCCATTCCTAGGATTCTCCTAGTATGTCCTAAATCTTTCATTTCAAATTAGCACTTAAAGTTTTTTTAATGTCATTTATATAACTCATTTTATGTCCAATCAATAACATATCATCAGTATACAAGAGAAGATAAACAATCACAGCATTACTATAATTTCTTTTAAAATAAAGACAAATATCAAAAACAGTTCTTATAAAACCAATAGATGACACACATTTGTCAAATCTTTTATATAATTGTCTAGGTGATTGTTTCAAACCATACAAAAACCTATTTAAAAGACATACATGATTAGGTCTTTTAGTATCAACGAGACCTTGCGGTTGTACCATAAAAATTGCTCCATCTAAGTCACCATGCAAAAAGGCAATTTTAGCATCTGTTTGTTCAAGTTCTAAATCATATTGAACAACCAAACTAAGCTTGACTCTATTAGTAGTGTATTTAACAATATGAGAGATGATAATAATTATCAGGTTTTTGTGTAAACCTCTTTGCAATTAATCTACCTTTAAACCTAAGAGACTACTTAGAAGAATTTCCCTCTTTAATACTATAGATCCACTTACAGTCTACTAAAGACTTATTCTCAGGTTTAGGGACTAATTTCCAAGTAATATTTTTCACTAAAGACTTCATTTTTTCTTCCATAGCTCCTAGCCATTCATCTGATTGTTGACAACTTAAAGCCTCTTCATAAGATTTAGGTTCCACAAAAACTAAATCTTGATATAACAAAATAGCAAAGGATTGATAATCACTCATCATAATAGGTTCCCTTATCACACTTTAGTTCCATCTCGAGCAAGTTGATAATGACTCAAAAGATCATCTAATTCATTTACTAAGTCATGTTAACTACCTTCAATAGGTTCCCATGAACCGGTAACACCGTCACTCTCCTCACCAATTTCATTCTCAACTTGTTCATCCTCAATAAGTTTAGGAGAGTATCATAATTTCACCTACATCTTAGTGTCATTATCCTTTTCATTCTCAGGAACATCACTAGAGACTTTCTTACTCAAACATGGTATATCAATTTCATTAAAAATCACATTCCTACTGGTTATCATCTTAAAGCCCTTCTCATCTCTAGCCCAAAGTCTATATCCTTTAACTCCTTCAGATACCTCATGAAGACACACTTATGGGATCTAGGCTCTAATTTGCCTAAACTTAGGTGAGAATATACAGCACACCCAACGGTTCTCAAGATAGTATAATCAGATAATTTCCCTGATCATACCTCTCCATATGTCTTACCATCTAAAGCACTGAAAGGAGTTCTATTCACAATATATACTGCTGTCATAACAGCATCACCCCAAAGGACTTTAGGAACTCCTGAACTAATTATTATGCATCTAACCTTATCCAGAATAGTTCTATTCAATCTTTCAACAACTCCATTTTGCTGATGAATATAAGGTACAATCTTATGCTTGAGGATCCCATCATCTTTACAAAGTTGATCAAATTCATAATTACAAAATTTCAGACCATTGCCTATTCTTAAAACTTTGATCTTTTATCTATTTAATCTTCAATTAAAGTTTTTCGATTTTTAATCTTTTCAAAAGTAACTGATTTTTGTTTCAAAAGATAAATCCTAACTTTTTTTTAAACATCATCAATTAATGATAAAAATATCTATTACCACCTTGGGTGATAGTAGATGATGGGTCCCACATATCAGAATGAATATACTCAAGGACAGATGCAGTTTTATGCATTCTAGTATTAAAATGAAGCTTATACTGTTTTCTTAAGGTACAATACTCATAGAAATGAACTTTAGAAATCACATCCTTACCAAATGCCCCTTTCATATTCACAATATGTAGGCCCTTTTCACTCACATGTCCAACCCTATTATGTCATTTTAGGGTAGCATCATTCTCAGCACTAGAGGACTCAGTAGTGTGACTGAACTATACTGGTTCTAGTGATATATATAACATTCCTCTTTGTACTTTTGAAAATAACTAAGGAACCCCTAATTACTTTTAAAGAACCATTTCCAATCCTACCTTGCAAGCCTATGTCATCTAGATTACCCATAGAAATCAAGTTTCTATTCAAGTCAGGAACATAGCTTACTCATTCTAAAGTAAAAGTATATCCATTTTCAAATTTCAAAGTTACACTACCAATTCCTTTAATCCTAAAAGCTACATTATTACCCATAATCACCTCTCCACCATCGAGATCCTTAAAGTTTTCTAACCAAGGTCTTCTAGAGGTCATATGGAAGGTACGCCCTAAATTTAAAAACCATTCACTATTCTGATCACTGTTATTATTCTGATCAGAAATGGGTTGTCACCACATACACATCAACTGTTCTCTCATGTAGGGTTCTACTACATTCCTCTCATCCACTTTCGTTTCTCTATTCATTCTTCTTCTTATAACAGTTTTTTAATAAAGTATCATGTCTTTTCACACCCATATCACTTCATATTTCCACTCCAAGACTTTGATCTAAACCTCCATTTCCATTTTTTCTTAGAATTATAATCCCCCTCAAGACTTTGACAATTTACTTGCCTAGTCATAGGTCTCTCTTTCACAAATAAACTCTCAAATTCCTTCTCAGTCCTATCAACCTTAAGTAATATCTTCAGAAACTTTATCCCTAGCATTAGTAGTATCTTGAACTAATTCATTAGAAGTATCAAGATTATCATCTAAATCTAAATCTTTAGATGAATCAATCTTAAAACTAAAGAACCTTTAATTTGTCCCACAAAGCCCTAACATTATCAAGATTTTTTGTTTTTTCTCAACACTTGATCAACAAATGAAGAATTATAGAGGTATATGCAAGTTCATCAGATTCAAGCTTTTGATCATTAGTTATAGTAGCAGGATATTTGCCAGTTATAGCCTTAGCAACTTTCTGTTGAACTAAGACCCATTTTATTTTTTGCTGCCAAATGGAGAAATCCCCTTCCCCATTAAAAAATCCAAGTTCAAACGTAGTAGTTTTCATTTGAAATTTTTAGTCAACACAAGAAAAAGATTTGAGGTCACTGTAGTTTAACAGAAAAATAAGGATCGGATATTTTAGAGCCACATACAAAAAAGGGATGAATTATCAATTCAGACAACAGACTGAAAACACAATGAGTACACGTGAAAATCAAACGGTGATTATAAGCACACTAATAGCCACAATGAGAAACAAATTCAACATGGATATTAAAACTAACTAGTAATCACAATCACAAACTAGGCTACTGTAATATTAAACATATTAATATGGGGAGTTTCTCAAATTTCTACGTGTTAGAATTCACTACGATTCAGTGAGGTTCACAACCCTAGGTCAAGGAAGTAAAAAAAAGGGTTAGGAATTTTCAAACAATCATTTTCGAAGAGAGAAAACCAATATTCCAGTGATTTAGCAAGACAATTAGCTCGAAGCTAAGAATTAGAGACCGTTCACCAAGAACCAGTCAATATTCACCAAAGAATCAATTTCCCTCAAGAAATAACAAACAGAAACCAAGATTAGTATAAATAAAAAATCTAGGGTTTCACAGATTTCAAAGTCGATTCAAGTTTGTTGCCTGAAAATTAATTTTACGATAATAAGAACTCGATTGAAGCATCGTTATGTGTTCACGCAGGCTCTGATTCCACTTGTAGAGTCAAATAACAATGAAAGCAGAAAAAACTACAAGCACGAAGAACACCCAAAATCCAACAACAGTAAGGGATTGATTATCACATTGGGCTACGAATCAAATTATTGTACCATTATGTACAAGAAAATAGCCACAAAGACTTAAAACCTAAAGAAAAATTGAACCACACCAGCTACTACAATGGACCAAGATCAAACAGCTAATCAAACACTTTAAAACCCTCAATTGAAAACTCGCCAAGAATCAAATCACAAAGATCTAAGAATAAAAACAAAAGTTTAAAACTATACACACAGAATCAAAAAAAGGGAATGAAGAAACGAAGTCACAGAGACCCAGAAGCTTCGAATAGAAATATAGCAGAATGAATCAATCCAAAAAATGACGGTCCAAGCCTCTTTAATACACAAAACCATCACCGTTGATCCAGCTGAAGATCAATGGTCCATAGCAGCATACGTGTTGGTGTAATGGGATTGGGTATTGGGCCAATTTCTTGCGTTATTAGGCAATGGTAAATTATTCCAACAAATGGGCCAAGCCCATCTTCACGGGTCTGGTCAGCCCGTCTGTCTTGACACCTCTAGGATATAGAAGATGATTAGATAAAACAAATAAAATGTGAGTAGTTAAATGATATTAATCTTTCAATCTTTGTCATCCTTTATTGTCGAGAAAATGGTAAACTAGAATAGGAATTTCACTACTACTATAAAATAGAGGATGGTCAAATCAGTGTTTATTTGTGCACCCTCAATTTCACACTTAAACTGGTTCGCCACTATTCATTATCTGGTTTTACTACAGTATACGTTTTTGTTGACTAATTTGGTATTGCAATTGCAATTTTATAAATATCATCTAACTTTCGTATTAGAGAAGCATTGCAATTGATATTTTGTAAAACATCTTTTTTCGTATGTATATTATTTGTATTTTTTTAGTCACTAAAGTAAAATCGTATAACAATCAAGATAAAATGATTTTGTCGTAGATTATTGTTAGCACGTAAAAAAAAAAGTAAAGATGCAGAGCATTTGCTCTGCAGTGTGTCCAGCATTGCGGAGCAAACCGCAATGTGCGGAGCATTTGCTCCACACATTACGGAGTTTAGTTTTTTTTTTTTTTAATACAGTCTTCAAATATTTTTTTTTTTAAGTCTTCATGTTGATCCCAGTCAGGGGCATCCCGCGAGAGGTGCTGCCCCCTCAACCCCCCATGAAGGGTAATACCCCCTCATATGCTTTCAAAAGCTTTGTTTTCTTTATCTTCCCTACTCCACCTTCATAACGAATATGTGTTATTGTTTAATTATAAACTAGTAATTTTTTTTTAAAAAAAAAACCTAATTATTATTGTCACAATCTTTTTCATTTCTATAGAGACCAACTAATTATCGTCACACCATCTTTTTCAAGAATTATCAAATAATATTTTTCATTATTAAATTTTACTAATTATTATTATCTTAGATAAAAACTTGCCAACCTTTCACAATACCGTTAATATGATACACTAATATTACATTAAAAATACTAAAGCCCATACATTGTACGGGCATACGACCAGTATCTACAAATTTGTCTAATTTTTTTTTTCTTTTTTTATGTAAGGATTTCATTTTCATTTATGGTCCATTTGATATGATAGGCAAATGTGGAAAGAAATTTCAATTTCACGTTAATTAGAAAATAAAAACTCACAAAATCCATATAAATTCGTTTTCCATAAAAACTAAAGAAATGCGGTTTAAAGTGGTTGTACATTGAAATTTGTTTTCCTCGGATGTGACATTTTTCATTAAATTCGTTGCAGTCAAACATGACCTTAGTCTAGTTTGAGAGTTATTCTGTCTAGTTTGAAAATTTTGAAAACATTGCTGATATATTATTCGTATAAAATAATTAGCAATATAAAAAATTATCTGTGACTAACATGCATAGTTTTTTCCTTTGTTGTGGCAATTAGCCTCGCAACTTTAGTCCCTATTTTATCCTCCATTTTTTTTTCAATCACATATTCTCTTAATAAATTAATTTTGAGTGTGGATCCATAATTGTTTCTTACTTTTTGTTTAACTATATATTCTCAAAAAAAAAAAAAAAAAAAACCTACCAAACAAGGACTTGTGTTGTGTGTCATTATCTCCAATGCTTTCTATGCACCAGAAGAAACTGGGCGCCGCATCTCCAATCATGTTTTGCAAAACAAGTGATCATACTTGTCCCGGAAACAATAGATGATACATAAGTTGATCAGAATTAATTTGGTTTACATTAAAATTATAATTAGAAAATAAAAAGAAGAACAATATTAATTATTTTACAATACATTTAATCAAACAGATGAATGATTTACTTGTTGACAGAGCTGTTAAGAAATATATATTTCACATCGATAAATGATATTGACACAGACCAATTAATAAAGATCTTGGACTATTCCTCTTAATAAGGTTGATCTTTTAAAATGAAACCCCAAATCTTAATATGGTATTAGAGCCCATTATGTTCCATCGAGCGATTCGATCCCATTAAGACTCTAAAATGAGCATGTGAATTTCAAAATTGGTCTGCTCAAACGAGTCACCATCTTGCGGGGGCGTGTTAAGGGATATATATCTCACATCAATAAATGATGTTGACACAGACCAATTAATAAAGATCTTGAGTTATTCCTCTTAATAAGGTTGACCTTTTAAAATGGAACCTCAAATCTTAACATGATATCGAGCCTATTATGCTTCAACGAGTGATTCAATCCCGTTAAGTCTCTAAAATGAGCATGTGGATTTCAAGATTGGTCTGCTTAAATGAGCCACCATCTTGTGGGAGCGTGTTAAGGGATATATATTTCACATCGATAAATGATGTTGACACAGACCAATTAACAAAGATGTTGAGCTACTCCTTGTAATAAAGTTGACCTTTTAAGATGGACCCTCAAATCTTAACATGGTATCAGATCCCATTATACTCCAACGAGCTATTTGATCCCGCTAAGACTCTAAAATGAGTACGTGTATTTCAAGATTAGTCTGCTCAAATGAACGGCCATCTTGTTGGGGCGTGTTAAGGGATATATCCTACATCGATAAATGATGTTGACATAGACCAATTAATAAAAAATTTGGGCTACTCCTCTTAAAAATGTTGACATTTTAAGATGGAACCCCAAATCTTAACATGGTATCAGAGCTCATTATACTCCAACGAGCGATTCAATCCCGTTAAGACTCTAAAATGAGCACGTAGATTTCAAGATTAGTCTATTTAAATGAGCCGCCATCTTGCGGGAGCGTGTTAATGGATATATATCCCACATCGATAAATGATGTTGACACAAACCAATTAATAAATATCTTGCGCTACTCCTCTTAAAAAGTTTGACCTTTTAAGATGAAATCTTAAATCTTAACAAGTGCAACCACCCTACTACAAGATTAAAAATTGATGTGTTTAGGGGAAATGGTCAATTGGGATTAGTGTTTTGAGAATATAGAGTGGGGAAATATGTCGAGATATGACAGGTTAAGTGAGAGAGAAGGTTCGGGCTCTACATTTCAGTTGCAATTGTTCTAGAGAGATGAAGATGAAAAGAAAATTCTTTTTCCTTTTATCATTTTCCTATTTTCGATGAAGGAAATGAGGTCTTTATGTCGTTTTTCTCTTTTCTTATGTTTAATTAGAAGAAAATAATCCAGAAATGAAATTGCTTTTAAGAAATAAGGTGTGTTCAAGGCACAAACATTTTTTTTTATGGTGAAGTTGGACCAAAGTGATGGGAATAGTGATTAAAACACCAGTCTTGAATTTAGATACTCTCAAAAATTACAGTGATAGAATCACAGACTTATCTTTTAAGTATCCAAACAGACCCTATGATAACTTTTCACAAATAATGAGAACTGTAGCAATTTCTTTCAAAAGTCACCCCCCACAATTAACACCAACATTTCATGCAAACCGTCCACTTTCTTCTCTTACATTTAAGAGTACTGTTATGTGTACATAGCCTAGTACATAATGCTTCACATAATTGTCACATGGTTGGCCAATAAGGGCCAACCATGTGACAATTATGTGAAGCATTATATACAAGGCTATGTACACATATCATTACTCTACATTTAATTAGAAGTGAATAAACAACTGATGAAATTGCTTTTGAGAAGTCCGGTGTGTGAAAGGCAGGGACATTTTTTATGGTGGAATTGAACGGCAAGTGACGGAGAGGATAAGTGTCATGATTAAAACAATAATCCTGGGCTCACAAATTGTCAATACATTGGGACCATTTCTGCAATTAGTGCAAATAAGTCTAGGAAATATTAGAGGTGTCAATTCGGGTGGTCCGGGTCGGGTCGACCCGCCAACATGTGAGCCCGATAACGGCCCGCGTGAAAAAAAGTCTGCCCGCTGCGGGTTCCGGCCGGTTACGAGTTGACCCACAATTTTGGACTACAACCCAGGCTCACCCGCTAACCCATGCGGATCACGAGTCGCGGTTCGTTCCGATTTAATCCGTATGATTGTATAAATAAAATTATAAAAATATAAAAATTTTCATATTTATAGCGAAAAATATTTTTTTTTTGTTAAATGTAAACTAAGAATTGAACAAAATGATAAATTCATAATTATATCAAGAAATTTTTACATAGAATTCAAATTTAATGTTACATGAATTATTTATAACTTTGCAAAGTTAAATTTAATTTAAACAAATAACAAGTAAATGCATGTCTAATTACTATTATCAAATATTTATAACATAAGTAATTCCCAACTAGGTTAACACCTACTTTTAATATAATTTATAGTTTAAGTATATCCCAACTAGGTTGACATCTATTTAACTATAATTTAGTTGTTCAAAAATTATATTTTTGTTTTCCAATCAATTTTCAGGAATTACAAGATTTTTGAAATTTTTTTGAATTTTTTTTTCACGGGCCAGCGGGTTAACCGCGGCCCGTGAAGGCTAAACCCGCGAAACCCACGGGTCACACCTCTTTGGTCCGTGAACTGCCCGCTCGGGTTACGGGTAGGCCCGCAGTCCTGGGTCGATCTGGGCCGATTTTTACGGATCTGATCGACCTGTACGTTTTGACACCTCTAGGAAATATCTAATCTGATTTAGATGCGAGGTGCTTCTTGTACATAAGGGTGATGTACATATAGTATTTTCCAATTTAGATAGCATTGGATGCTCATCCATAAAAAATGGTATTAAGCTACTCAGACAGGGAAAAGTGACCGGAAATATTGACAGAGATGACATGGCGATTTCTTATTCACCGGTTTTTTGGAAAAAAATTCCATCTCCCAATGATTGAACGCCAAGTGTGCTGGTCACCAATCCCTGTTAATATTTCTTGTTTGTGTAGCGTTGTCCTATGGAAAATTTTTACAGGAAAGTTTTTACAGGTGTCTCATTTATGCAACGATATGAAAAGATCTTATAAAAGCATTGTACGTATCTACTCATTATTAATGATGAAGGACCATGAAACTGAAACTTTTATGTAAATTTTGGTTCACTCGTGATTGTCATTTGTCCTGTTTATGGCTGGACAAAAGCTTGAAGGACCACTTGTGAACTTTTTGCAATTTAGTCTAGGTAAGATCTAATCTAAAATTTCTGTAACATGTGGTTGGAAAAATTTTACATTTGTCTCAATTATGCAATGGATATGAAAAGACCTTTTTGCACAAGTCACAATTCACTTACAAATAAAACTAACCTATAAGTAAAACATTCACTTCTATGTTAAATAATTTATTTAGCCTATGTTTGATAGGGATTAAAATCTTGATTTTAATTTAAATCAAAATCAAATCACACATTTAATGAAATCCATAACTTTATTAAAATATACTGAAAATCTTATTTTATTCTCCACCAAATACGGGCTTAGTAAGTAAAATTTTACTAATAAGTAAAAATTTCTGCACAAACACACTTAGAAGTAAAATTCTACATGAGTAAAACAAATCACTTTTAAATAAAACATTTGGCTAAAAGTAAAAAAAAAAATCACTTGTAAGTACAAGTTACTTATAAGAAAAGAATGATGTCTAAGTCAGAAATTTATTATATGTGAAAAATTAATTGATGAATAAAAAAGTTTTTGTACGTAAAAATATTGCCATAATTTATTTTTTTTCATTTTTTAATACATGAATATTTTTCTTATAGGATATAATATCAAACACCGTAATAAAACAATAGATCGTAATCCACCATAATATAAATCTTTCTATTGCAAATCCTTCCTTTCTCTATTCTCCTAATCTTGCACTTTGTACAATAGTGCCCTAAATCTCCCTTATTGTTGTTTTTTAGAAATGATTTTAGCTGCCCTCATCAATTGCATTGTTAATGCATAACATAATCACACGTACATGATTTTCTTTCTAATATCAATCAATTGAAATTAAAATATTCTCCGTGCCACACGGAGCTTGATGTAAAGAAGACTAGCCTCGAAGGTCCGAATTACGCCATCATTGCCTAATCCTTTATGAAACATCCAGAAAAGTTGATAATACTCTTCAATAAAACATTCTCAGACAGCAACCTCATAGAGACTTTCTTTTAAGTATCCAAAGGACCCTATGGTCACTATTCACCAAGAACACCACAAATCCTAATAGGTACCCTTTTTGAACCAAACAGATCAAAAAACACTCAGTTCTTGATCATCTTACACCAAGTAAGAAACCAATAATCAAAACGAATATAAGGAATATCGAAAGAGAACTATAGTAGTTTCTCTCAGAAGTCACCCCCAAAATTAAATCCAATAAAGCCAGATGACTTGTTTTAAACCCTTAAAGAATCCAGAAGCAGATCCAACGGCCTCAGCAAGTCCACGTATCAACATCTCAAGCAAACCTTCCATTAAAGAAGTCGTAGCACACGTATCACATGTGTACAGCACAACACAAACACACACTTAAAATATTATATAAAAAGATAGCTTTAATCACATTTCATTCACATTCACATCCTCTCTCAATAATGGAGTTCTCTGTGAGGTCATTTGCAGTGGTGTCCTTCCTGCTGTTGGTTTCCCTGTCTGCTGGTTTGAAATTAATTCAACTCCACAGCTTTAATTAGCCAGCATGCATGTTAATTACCAAATAAGAAATAACCCGAACAGCTTTAATTTCATAGCAAAGCATTCGCATTTTTCTTCGTTGGAGTGTATTATACACGAATATATTGAACTCTGCTTGTGTATTAAACTAGTGTAATTTAGCTTATCGTTTACTCTTTTCTTGTATTAAGCAGATATGAGTGGTCCTCTTGTGGTGGATGCTCAATATGTATGTATCCCGATTTTTTGTCAACAATACTGCTCTGCTCTGGGTTTGCCATGGTGCTGCCCAGGACCAGGAGTTGGCATGCGTCCGTGTCGTTGCACAGGAGCTTGCCCACGTATGTAAACATGAACATTACATAATGATATGTTGCCTTGCAGATTGAATCTGGCAAGACAAAATGCTTCCTTATGTTTGCACTAAAATTTCCCCTCGTTGATTCCGGTTGCAGGCTCTGTTACAACAGAAATTACTAAGGAGGTGACGGCTGGTACAACAGATGAAAAGCATTTCATCAAGGAGACAGTAATTGCTTGATGCTTTACCGCAACAGCTGGAGAATAAAAAACCTTGTAGATCTCTGTTTGGAGACTATATTAAACTGGGTTTAGTTAAATAAACTGTAGTCTTCGCTTGGAGAATACAGTGGAAGTGTATCCGTGTTTAATTACAAGTACTATGTTGTATATTTTAATAATTTTTGTTGTCTTCTTCTAGTTTTTATCAAATTGATATTTGCACTAACATCAATACTATATAAGTACCACATCTTCCAAATAATTTAGTCCATGTTTCTTCCAACTTAAAAAGTGATTTAAAATCTAAATCAAATTCAACGATTAATTATAACCATACATTTTATTGGATATACAACTTTTTAACTATACATTCCATCAACTTTGATAAAAATCTACTAAAAATATTCTTTTTATCTAAACCAAACTTGAGCTTAACATGTTTCCCTATTGTAATAATTTACTTTTGTTTTATGTTATGCAATGAATGTGGTTGGTTTATCCCCCAAAAAATTTTACACTGCCATATCTCAATCAAACATAGGGAAACATCATTTGCAACCTAGAGGTATGTTGAAACACCATTTGCCGCCTATAATTAGACAAGTAGGTATGGAAATAAAAAAAATATCATTATTGATTAAAATTGACAATGAACAAGTTGTTATCAATTATATACTAATTACTGAATAATCATTCAGTCCCTATAACCCTAGTTGTATGATTATTGTATCCCTTAAAACCCTAGTCGTTAAGTCCAAATTATAATGGGCAATTTCCTTAGTCAAAATGAAGTTCTAGTTGAATTGTATTAGGAATTTATTGAATTGTAATCAAAATCAGAATAAGAGTTATTAAGTCTTAATTAAAGTCAATGCAAGACAGATAGCTCAAAACTCTAAACATGTGATACTCATTTATATAAATATGTGGTAGGAAAAAAATTATGCTTATCTCAATTCTGTACAATATATATGGAGAAATTAATGTTGTGGTACCTTGTATTTGGAATGTCTGTAACCACAAAATGAAAGCTCTATTTTTACAATGAAGATATTCTAGAGCCCTAAAAGAATCTTGAGCTGCTGATTTAGATTCAACCAAGAAAACTAATCAAATTATAATTGCTTGGAGCACTTTTTTACTGCATTTGTCCGGCAGTGTGTGTTGTTTGTAAATGAATAAGTGATTTCTTTATTTGTCATATAACTTCAATATCTCAATCCAATGGTTGGTGTCACAACAAGTTATATCAATCCTAACAATTGGTATCAGAGCCCTAGGTTAAACAGTTCCACAAGAGTACAAGGTTCATTTGTTTGAAGTTTTTTGTTCTTGATGGCTTCCATGAAGTATTATATTCCGCTTTTGGATCATATCACTAGATTTTCACTATAAAAGGTTAAGATGCTAGCAATACTCACACAGCAGGATTTGGATGACGCGTTGCTAGGTATTGACAGGATGCTAACAACTTTGATCGCGATGGAGAAATTACGGAAGGATAAGAAGGCAATTTCTCACATTTATCTTCATCTATCTAATACTATTCTTTAAGACGTTTTGAAAGAGAATTCAACAGCTACTTTATGGTTGAAGTTAGAGCAATTGTGCATGACTAAAGGTCTGACAAGCAAGTTGAACATCAAACATCGTTTATATTATCATCAAAGCCAGAAGGAGGATCATTGGAAGATCACATGTCTGTGTTTAAAGAGATCGTTGCTGATTTGGAAACTTTGGAGGTAGAATATGATGAAGAAGATTTGGCCTTGATTCAATTGTGTTCATTTACCGCTTCGTTTTCTTCATTTAGAGACACGATCTTGTATAGTCGTAATACTCTCACCATAGAGGAGGTGTATGATGCTTTATATTCAAAAGAGAAGATGAAGAAGAATGGGCACTTGAAAAATGATTGCTAAAAATTGTAGAATAAAGAAATGTTGGCTATAAGTAGAAATTCAGATACTTCAAGCAAAGCAGACATTGCGGAGAACATTATAAGTGATTGAGATATCTTAGCTATTTCTAACATTAAGTCTAAATCAAATGATGATTAGATTCTGGATTCAGTATGTGTATTTCATATGGCACTTTGTCGAGTTGCTGGAATTGGTACAGTCATATTGAAGCTTTAGATAGGACAATTAGAACACTTGGCCAAGTTCAACATGTTTCAGATTTGAAGAAGAATCTCATCTCGTTGTGTATCCTTGATTTAAAAGGTTACGAGTTCTTTGGTGGATGTGAAACTTTAAAGGTTTGTACGGGTGCCCAAATTGTATTGGAGGGACAGTCAATCAGCACAGGTTCAGTACCGTGGTGGACATTCAGTTCAATACAATACCTTTAGGAGCTCATAAATTTTCAGATTTGAAGAATACAACTAAATGGAATTTCAAAGATATGGATAATACCACTTTGCCACCATCACTTGCGATGTCATTGTATTCAGTTGCTAGAACCGGACCCATTGGTAAAAGGTATGTGGATGTTGATTTTGTTGAGCATGCTTTAAGTGGAGTTGAAAGTATACAATCTCGCAATGAATTTTCTGTAAAAGCAATTGGTATTAATTTTGTTTTGGGGTGTGTTACAACCCATTTTGGTTAATTTAAAATCATTATGATTTTTTTAGAATCTAAGATAATTCTGCAGAGTAGTGCTTAGATTCATTGAAAGAGGTAGAGTATTGTGTTTTGTTGGAAAAATTAAATTTTTGATTATTGTTGAAGAAGGTAGTTCATTCCTTAGTGGAATTCGTTTCAATGTGAAAATTGTTGGAATTTAGGTGTGACCCAAATTCTTTGTTGAAGTTGTTGCAGTAATTGAAGATTCTAATTAAAGTGCACGTCAAGTTGGAATGCTATTGGAGTCATATATCAAAGTGAAGTTCTATTTTGAAAGTCCACTGGGAGTTGGAATTGTATTGGACTTGAAGATGTTGAAATTATGGACCGGGAAGAAAAGTTACCGCATTTTCGCTAGCTGGACACTCGAGCAAGGCCGACAAAAAAACAACCCGAGACTTATCGCCTACCTATCGCTACCTCATCGCTCGAGCGACGGGGCTATTGCCCGACCCAAACTCGTTTTGCATTTTAACACATTTTTTTGCCATTCTACTTCAACTACAACTCGTCTACTAATGTTTTGGACGTCCCCTACTTGTTCCCTATAAATACTTGGCTCTTCTCTACAATTTGTAAGAAAATTATATGTAAGATATATGATTACTAGCTTTTAGGATCATTGTAATTTTTCTCTCTTCTCTATTATTTTTGAGTCAATAAAATCTTCAAATTTCTCTACCATATTCTTGTCTTCTTTTATTCTTTTGTTTGATCAAATATTTTATTATTAATTGTTATATAATTTCAACATCTCAATCCGGTGGTTGGTGTCACAACAAGTGGTATCAATCCTAACAATATCTCTATTTAATATGTCTTGTTTTCAATAACTGTGAACTACCATTACTCAAAATGATGAATTAAGCTAGTTGTATAATGAACTTGAAAAACAAGTTTGAAAATGTGTGAGTTGTAAAAATCCTATTTTTCAAATAAATGATCAGGATCTCTGTAAACTCACACATTGTCAAACTAGTTTGTACAAGTAGCACGATTTATATTGAAAACTACATTGCATCGATTCGAGAATTTACTTTGAAGTAATTGAAACGTCTGGTCCTTAAAAATTTATGATATTAGGGTTCGTTTGATAGCCTAAAAAATGGGTGAAAAAGGAAAATAGTTTTTAACTTTAGCCAATTAAGGGTGTTTGATACACAAATTTTCCTGACAAAATATTTTCCATCTTTTTCTAGGTACAATCATTTGATGCACAAAAAATTGATTTTGTTTTCCCACTTATTTGGTGGGAAAACATTTTCCATCTTTTTTTTGCTTTTTTTTTATATATATATTTTGTAATGGGAACAAATTCTAGATACAATGGTAAAAAACCTTTCACTTTTATTGACAACTTCCATGCAAAACAAATTCAAACGAATGATATTCGGTATGGTAAAAAAAATTCAAATTAATTTTTTTTTTTTTACAATTAAAACAAATTTTAGACCCAATGGTAGAAAAAATTATCACTTTAATGGACAAATTCCATAAAAAAACGAAGCCAAATGGACACCAAACTGTTAATATTTTCCATTGAAAATTATACCAATCAAACAAATAAATTCCCTGTAAAATATTTTCTTTCCACCAATTTTCCACCCTTGCAATCAAACAGACCCTTAATGATAGAACTCTGACTTATCCTTCTTCAAAGATATTAATCAATGACACTCCTATGTTAGTGATCCATGGTTCAAAAGACTTGATCTCGACTCAAAGTTGTTTCCACCATGGTAAAGTTAAAAGATCGACAACATTTAAAGTATTGGAGACATCATAGTTAGGAGGCAATTCAATTTTGTAAGCATTTTTGCAAATTATTTGGAAAACTTTGAAAGAGTTGCCAACTTTGGATGAACTGAAGTTTAACATAGTTTCCTTAATGAAACCATTCTTCTCGTAGATGAATCCAAAACTTGTGGTGCTTGTTGGCAATCTACATGTACTCTCATTTTTCTTTTGTGTCTTATCTTGAACTTGTGCATGCATTTTCTTAATGAACTTATCACTTTGTTTAGCATCTCCACTAACATGATGAGTAACAGGATGCAGAGTCAAGTCCAAAGCACTTGAGAGATATTGGCCATAAACAACTATATGTGGGCTTTCTTTAGTAGTTAGGCTAGTAAACTAATTATAAATGAATTTAAATTCAGGAAATATAATATCTCATTTTTGTATTTCTTTCCTACATAACTTCTCAAAAGATTGTCCAAACTTCGATTATACAACTTCTGTATGATTATGAGTTTGGAAATGGTAAGATGAAATGAAACAAAGATTTGTTCACACCTTTCTCCAAAAGTTCATTAGAAAAGACATCAAATTTTTGAATCTCGATCAGAAACAATGGAATTAGAAATTCTATGGAGTTTGACAATCTCTAAAAAATGTCGATAGAGATATGAGATATATATGTAGTTTTGCTGAAATGAACAAAATTTGCAATTTGAAAAATCAATCCACACTGTATATCCTAAACGATGATGGGTCATACACAAGTAATATAATTATAAGTCAAGTGTAGTCCCACGATAGTTAATTATAGACTCTACTTTAATTAAAACTAACTTTAACAAAACTCACACAATTAATATTTTAGGTTTTGAATTTTCTTTTCCCTAAATAACAACTTAACTGCGTGATTTGAGAGCATATCAAGATCTTAGAGTAAATTATCAAGTAAAGCACAAAGATCAACAATCTAACTTTGTAATCCTAATTCACTTCTCAATTACCTACCTAAATTGAAAATCATTGATCCATTTTTAATAATAATAATAAAAAACCTCTATCAAGGTCAATCAATTCTATACTCATATGTGAACCTAATTAATTTTAATTAAATTATGAACCCATAAGCATTCATTATTCACAAAGATGATCTCATTTCATTTAAGAGCCGGGAATGCCAGTTTTTCTATCAACTAGCAGACCCTATGTTATTTATTACCATGACTATGAGCTAATTTATATTGAACCTCTTGAAAAAAATATAAATCACAAACACGTTATAATGATGAACAATCATCAAAATGAAATAATAAAATAATAAACAAACACAAATAACAAGAATTTAACAAAAAAATGTGCAACTTTATTTGAATTAACATGATGTAGATGATTGCGTTAAGGCGGACAATTAACTCCAATAAAGCCAATAAAGCCAGATAAAGTGTTTAAAAACATAAAAGAATCAAGAAGCATATCCAACAGTCTCAGCAAGCCCACTTGCCAAAAGCAAATGCAAACCCTCCACTTAAAGAAGTGGTAGCACACATATCACACTCTTAAATGTTATATAAAGAGATATATGCAGGGAGTCTTTCATTCACATTTCACTAAAGCTTAGGGACGTAGTCAAGATTTCAATCTTAGGGGGGAGGGGGGCGCTGCCCCGGAATTTTTTTTTTTTTAACTAAGAGAATTGAAAACGACAATTTTAAGTACAAAAATAGACAAGTTAGATTCTTTTGATTCTTTATTGAACTATATAATTAACTGGCTGCTTAATTTCATATTTGTTATTACATAATCACATATTCACAGGATTCACTCGTTCACATCCAAGGCCCATGAGGCACCAATCAATACAATATCAGACAGCAAGATTATACCATCTTCATCATTGGATAACTTCCACATACCACAGCCACTATAAATTCAATAAAAAAGAGACAAAACAAAACCAACATTCAGTAAGAAAAAATCTTTACCTGGGATTGGGAACCGTCGAAGTCCGAACTGAGAATAAACACGGCAAGACCAGCAAGAAAAATCAGGGGCAACTCAGCCGGGCAGGGAGTTAACTAATAGCCATTATAAATTCAACACAAAAGAGAGTAAGAGACAAATCACAAAACAAAATCAGCAAGAACAAATCTTCATCTGGTGGTACTCTGTGTGCGAGAGCAAGAATCTCTATCTGTTGACTGTTCTATTAATATATTTCTTTTCAATGAAAAATCCACCAGGTTACTACATTTGTTCATGTCTCTAATGCAAAAAAAAAAAAAACCAACCTCTCACCTATGGGAAATTTGAATGGAAATTATGGAATCAAATCGGCTGCTCTGCTCCAGTGAGGAATAAGGATTTCAAATTTTCTATGTGGTAAATTGGTAATTGGTGAATGAGTGTGATAATTGGGTTATGTTTTAATTGAATTAGATTGAACTTTTTACTTTTGGGTAACGGGCATTAGACTCAAATCTTTTTTTTTTTTTTTTTTTAACTGGAGTTGGCTGATTGCAAAAAATAAAAAATAAAAAAATTAGGTAGAGTGTAAGATTTTTGTATGGTTGAATTTTAAAGTGTAAATTATTGGGTCAATATTTATTAATGGAAAAAAAATTAAAAAATTTCAGAATTTTGAGGCAGCGACTCAAAATTCTTAGGGAAGCGAAACTGAAAAATTCATTACAAAATAATTAGAAATAGTGGACCAGCGGTTAATGTTGGGGGCGATCGCGTGCCCCTCCCCGCCCCCTAGCTTCGTCTCTGCTAAAGCTGCCTTTAATCTCTCTCTCTCTCTCTCTCCCTCCCCCTATGAAGTCATTTGCAGTGGTGTCCTTCCTGATGTTGGTTTCCCTGTCCACTGGTTTGAAATTTATTCAACTCCACAACTTGTCAACTACCTTTAATTAGCTATGCATGCATGTTAATTTACCAAATAAGAAATAACCCGAACAACTTTAATTTCATAGCAAAGCATTCACATTTTTTACATTGGAGTGTATTAGATATATTGAATTTTGCTTGTGTACTGAACTAGCGTAATTCAACTCTTCATTTACTCTTTTCTTGTATTAAGCATATATGAGTGATCCTCTTGTGGTGCATGCTCAGGGTTTGCCAAGAGCTGCCCAGGAATTGGCACAAGTCCTTGTCAATGTACAGTGTTTTGCCCATGTATGTAAGCATAAACTTAGCTTCTGTTTGTCTACCATTATCTCAAACTCTGTTTGTTATAGTAAACAATATATACCATACATTCACCCAATAAAATATTTCACATACAAACCAATAAAGTTATTTTAAATTTCAACCACACATTTTCCAAAAAATATTATTTATTATATCATTTTAAACCCAATAATGGGTGACAAAAACACCCTAAATGATATGTTGCCTTACAAATTGAATCTGGCAAGACAAAAAGCTTCCTTATGTTTGCACTAAAATTTCTCCTCGTTGATTGCAGTTGCAGGTTCAACAGATGAAGAGCGTTTCATCAAGGAGACAGTAATTGCTTGATGCTTTACTGCAAGAGCATGATAATAAATTACTTATCTATGAAGCTGGTCAACGTTGACTTAAAAAACTTGTAGATCTCTGTTTAGAGGCTACATTAGACTGGCTTTAATTAAATAAAATGTAGTCTTTGCTTGAAGAATACATTTTGGAAGTGTACCCGTGTTTAATTACAAGTACTATGTCGTATATTTTAATAATTTTTGTTGTCTTCTTTTAGTTTTTATCAAATTAACATTTGCACTAACATGCATCAATACTATCTAACTACCACATCTTCCAACTAATTTAGTCCATGTTTCGTCCAACTTAAAAAATGATTTAAAATCTAAATAAAAATCAACTATTAATTATAACCATATGTTTCATTGGATTTCCAATTTTTCAACCACACATTTCATCAACTTAGATAAAAATCTACTAAAAATCTTATTTTTATCTAAACCAAACTTGAGCTTAACGTATTCCCCTATCGTCATAATTTGCTTTTGTTTTATGATACGTCCTGGATGTGGTTGGTTTTTATCCCAAAAAAAATCTTACACTGCCCTATCTCAATCAAACATAGGGAAACATCATTTGCAACATAGAGGTTTGTTGAAATAACATTTGCTGCCTATAATTAGACAAGTAGGTTTGGAAATAAAAAATATCATTATTGATTAAATTTGACAATGAACAAGTTGTCAATTATATACTAATTACTCAATCTATAACCCTAGTTATATGATTATCATATCCTTAACACCCTAGTTCTTATTTATATATAGGACTTTAGTTCTCAAAAAATATACAAGTTTATTGACTTTTATATTTTTATTTTTCCTCTATAATTTATAACATGTTATCATGAAGTTCTGATCAATTCTTTTGCAAAACTTATTCATCTTCTGCTCACGAATCTCTAATCAAGTTGAAGTAGAAAAAACAATTTCTCCTATGTTAAAAGACCTTTTACATAAATAAGAATTCACTTATAAATTTAAAATGAACTTATAAGTAAAAAAATTCACCTAGATCTAAACAATTCACTCATATGTTAAAAAAATTCTTTAGCGAGTAAAACTTTATGCGAAAGTATATTTACAAGTAAAAATCTACTGAGTAAAAAATATTCTCCTTGTAACTAAAACATTAGGTTAAAAGTACAAATTTAACTTATAAGTAAAAGAAGGGTGTATAAGTAAAAATTAATTAAACATACAAAAACTAGTCATGATTAAAAAAGTATTTACAAATAAAAAATGTCATATTTTTTTTTTTAAATTTTTTAATAGTGAATATTTTTATGATATGGTATAACATCAAACATCGTAATTTTAATTGGTTCCTAAATATATATTTGAGCAAGACATGAATTATACCTAAATATTAATCTAAGCCCATGTTTGGTAGTGATTAAAAGGCTTATTAGCACAAAACGTCCCTACGTTTGACAGTTAGTGTGCAAAACATCCTAACGTTTCATTTTTTTGCATTTTCGCCCCTATTTCAACGTTTAAGTGTGGAAAACGTCATTTTCACTATTTTTCAGTGTAAAATGACCAATTTACCCTCAAATTTAAATAAAACAAAGAAAATGAAATGAAAAATAAAAAAATAAATTGTAATTATACTCCCAAACTTTTTAAAAAGTACAAGTGGGTCCAAAAGTCTTATTAAAAGGTTTAAGCACAAAACGTCCCTACGTTTGACACTTAATGCGGAAAACGTCCTTACGTTTCAAACATGTTTGTATTTGCTCAATAGCACAAAATATCCCTACGTTTGACACTTATTGTGTAAAACGTCCTTACGTTTCATTTCTTTTTACATTTTCGTCCTTATTTCAACGTTTCATTGCGAAAAAACGCCATTTTCACTATTTTCAATGTAAAATGACCAATATACCCTCATATTTAAATAAAACAAAAAAAAAAAGGAAAATAAAAACAAAAATAAATTACAATTATGCTCCCAAACATTTTAAAAAGTGCAAATGAGTTCAAAAAATCTTATTAAAACATTCAAACCATCAGTCTTTTCCTCATCTCTCAACTTTATCCTCCCTCCACCACCTAAACCACCAGACCCCACCACCATTTAAACCATCTCACCTCCCTCTACAATCCTGGGGCTGATAGTTGTGGCTAGCATTAACGGTTTGAATGGTGGTGGGGTCTGGTGGTTTTGGTGGTGGAGGGAGGATAAAGTTGAGAGATGAGGAAAAGACTGATGGTTTGAATGTTTTAATAAGATTTTTTGAACTCATTTGCACTTTTTAAAATGTTTGGGAGCATAATTGTAATTTTTTTTTTGTTTTATTTAAATATGATGGTATATTGGTCATTTTACATTGAAAAATAGTGAAAATGACGTTTTTTCGCAATGAAACGTTGAAATAAGAACGAAAATGTAAAAAGAAATGAAACGTAAGGACGTTTTACGCAATAAGTGTCAAACGTAGGGACATTTTGTGCTATTGAGCAAATACAAACATGTTTGAAACGTTGGGACGTTTTCCGCATTAAGTGTCAAACGTAGGGACGTTTTGTGCTTAAGCCTTTTAATAAGACTTTTGGACCCACTTGCACTTTTTAAAAAAATTTGGGAGTATAATTACAATTTATTTTTTTATTTTTCATTTCATTTTCTTTGTTTTATTTAAATTTGAGGGTAAATTGGTCATTTTACATTGAAAAATAGTGAAAAGGACGTTTTCCACATTGAAACGTTGAAATAGGGGTGAAAATGCAAAAAAATGAAACGTTAGGATGTTTTGCACACTAACTGTCAAACGTAAGGACGTTTTGTGCTAATAAGCCGTGATTAAAAACTAGATTTAATATAAATCAAAATCAACAATTTACTTGAATCACATATTTTACAAGATCCACAACTTTTCAACCACACATTTTATCGACTCTTGTTAGAATTTAGTAAAAAATTGATTTTAATCCTTATCAAACTAGGAGATAAATATTCACAAGCCAGCTGCAAGCAAAATTTGCTATGAACTTTACAACGGTGAAAAATATTATTGAACTTATTTCATCTAAATTGTTGAAAATTAGTGAAATTTAAGCTAGGGACAGTTTGATATGACTTTCGCTTTTATAAAATAGCTTTTTGAAGAAGTGAATTTAGGCGACTTCCTCTAAAAAAATTTCTAGTCACACAAATTACTATGAAAAAATTATTCAAACATATTAGAAAGTGGCTTTTTAATTTCAAAAATAATTTTTAATTTTTTTAAAATCATAACAAACAAGCCCTTAGGCAGTCAACTTAATTTTGTTATCTATGTATGTTAGATTGACTAGTAGAAAAACAAATTATTTAAAAAGATAAAAATATTTAATTGTTAAAAAAGGAAGCCAATGAACTAAGCCAAACGTGCTAAATATTTATTTTGATAAATTAATAGGAGTCAATATTAGTTCGAATCCCTTCAGGGCCACTGAGGTACTTACTCGGTCGTAAACTTCAGGGCCCATAAGATTAGTCGAGGTGCGCGCAAGCTGACCCGGACATCCACGGGTATTAAAAAAAAGTATCATCAAAACATTGAACCATGCCCTGTTTTCAAAATTTGATTTTACCAAATTAATATATAAAATACTAGTCACCCTTTGCTTCACGCAAACGGTGATTAAAGTGGAAAGATACATATCATCGAGCTAGTCGCTTATTCTCTATTCTTTCTAATCATCTTTTATACCCTTACCTCATTCCAAATCTTATGATCTAAATCACTCTTATGAACCTCATTTCTGTCACTAAATGAGGACACATTTTGTAAATCTTGTGATGGATGCTCAGCAAGGGATAACCATTGTCACCGGTCCAAAATTAAGTCATGCTAGCTCAATATGACCTGATGTACAACTCTTCACAAGAGTCCTTAGTTTATGTGCAAAGAATGTTTTAGCGAAAAATAGTTTAACATAATTAAGAAGGTGCACAAATAAATTTGGACGTGGTTGTGTTGTTAAACATGTTTGAGATCTAAAATTATCTAACTGCCATTTGTGGTACTTTATCTTTCCTCTTTTTTCAATAAAATTCTAGCATCTTATGACACTTAGGAAATAATTACTTGAAACTATAACTGCGAAACTTTTTTATTTCTTATTTTTGGTACTTTGAAACTTGCAAAAAAGGTTCTTTTAAGTTGATGTACTGGGTTTTATGTGTTAATGTATTTTGCATGAATGTATAATCAGTGGTGGATCTATCCACTGCCCCCACAATAAATTCCAAAAATATTGTTTTGCGCAAGTTTTTTTAAAATTTTTCAAAAATGTCCTCATATTTTTTAAAAATTTCCTCCATGAATTAAAATTTTATGAACTTTGCCCCCAACGGTTATTTTCTTCTAGCTCCGCCCTTGAATGTATTGTAAATAATTAATATTGTTTTTCTTTTTGTCTCCTGATTATAATATTGATGTAACCACATTAATATATCATCGGCCTATATTTGGTAGCCTTTAGAAGATTTTTTTTTTTTTTTTTTTTTTTTTTGGAGAAAATGAGTTTTGAAATAGTGACTTTTTAGAAAATATATAGTTGAAAAGTAGAAAAAAAAATTGGGTTTACGTCAAAAATATTTCACTGTGGGAATATGTGATTAAAAATGAGTTTGAGGAAAAAAAAAAGTTGAAAAAATGGATGACAAACTGGAGCTAGTATAGACATGATGCTCCAGAAATGATTTTGTAGCATATAGGCTCCAAAGACGATGAGAATATACAGTACATACATGACATATAAAAAAAAAAGACTAAGCTCTTGTTTGTTAGAGATTGTTTGAAAATGTAAAGGCCGTGATGTTAGCAGTACCCAATAGGCGATGATGAGATGGCTTTCAACCCAATTACTATTGAACAATACATTTAGCTAAAAATGAAGGCCCATATCACCCAGCCCAATACTCAGTTCGGTAAAAACGTGTTTGGCTAATGCAACTTTAGTTGTATTTCTTTTCCCATAAATGTGAGTTTCTCTGGATCGTTGGATTAATTGTTGCCCAATCTCAATGCGTTGATATTTTGGTATTCGAATGGTTCAAAGAATAGCAGCCCAATGAACTGTAGTAGGAGAAGCAACAAATTAACTAACAACATGAACATCATATGCAATATCTGGATAAGTAATAGTGAGATATACCAAAGTTCCAACAATAGTACGATATAAAGTAGGATATGAAAATGGTAAACCATCAGAAGAAGAATTCTTTGCGTTAACCTCAATAGGAGTATCAATAGTCTTATTATCAATAAGTCTAGCCCGCTCAAGAATATCTGCAACATATTTCGACTGAGAAAGAAGATAACTTCTGGGTAAGCAGGCTATCTCAATACCCAAGAAATATCATAGAGAACCTAAATTCTTCATTTTAAAATGTCTAGCTAACTGTGTCTTAAAAACTGAAATACCATCAATATCATCACCAGTAATAATCATGTCATCAACATATAAAGATAGAATGATACGACCTGTATCACTGCACTTAACAAAAAGAGAAGAATCATGACTACTAGAAGTAAATCCAAGGGAAGAGATCACAATAGAAAATTTCACAAATCAAGCACGAGGTGTTTGTTTAAGACCATATAACGTTTTCTTTAGCTTGGAAACATACCAGAATCATGTGAAATACCAGGAGGGGGCGCCATATAAACTTTTTCTTGAAGATCTCCATTCAAGAAAGCATTTTTAACATCAAGTTGAGAGATACGCCAATAACGAACGGAAGCTACTACAATAAGAGTACGAATAGTATTTATTTTTGCAACAGCAGTAAATATTTCCTCATAATCCATATCATACTGTTGAGAGTACCCTTTTGCAACCTAGCTTTGTATCGCTCAATTGATCCCTCAGAATTAATCTTGATCTTATACACCCAACACAACCCACAATACTCTTACTAGGAGGTAGAGGAATCGAATCCTAAGTACCAATCTTATGTAAAGTAGAAAGTTTCTCATCCATAGCTTGCTGTCAAAGAGGATTAAAAATTGCCTATTTATAGGAAGAGGGCTGAAAGAGACAATAAATAGAAGCTAAAAATGAAGTAAAAGATGAAGAATAATAAAAATAAGAAAAACCTGATAACTTTGTAGACTTACGAATGCGTATGGATTAATGTAGATGTGGATCTACAATCTCAGACGGAGCTTGAGGGACCGTAGGAGAAGAGGGACCTTCAGGTGTACTGGAGAGTAATGTGTCGTACCTATAGAATGATGAGTATGAGTTGGTTGTAAAGATAACGTGGTAAGAGCATGAGAATGTGTATTTGAGGTACTAGGAACATGAGATGACAAACTATCAGAATAGTCAGAAAAAGAATCTATACGAATAAGATCAGATCTAGTCAAATTATGAGTAGTGGATGGAATAGAAAAGAAAGGTATATGCTCGAGAAAAACAACATGACGAGACACATAAAGTTTTTGAGTTGTTGGATCAAAACAACGATATCCCTTTTTACCTTCACCATAACCAAGAAAGACACAAATAGCAGATCAAGATGACAATTTGCTATGTTCTACATGAGGACGAAGAACAAAACAAGTACAATAAAAAACTCTAAAGAAGGAATAATTAGGGGCATACCCATACAACTTTTCGAAAGAAAAAAACCTGAAATATGAGCAGATAGAATTATTTTAATCAAACTTACAGTAGTAAGAACAACTTCAGCCCAAAATACACTAGGAACAGAAGTAGACAGTAAGAGAGAACAAGCAGTTTCAACAATGTGCCTATATTTTCTTTCAGCAACACAATTTTGCTCAAGAGTATCTGTACACAAAGTTTGGTGAATAGTTCCATCTAAGGCGAGCAACTCACAGAATTTATTAGAAGTGTATTTCCCACCCAAATTACATCTAAAATAAATATTGAGTTTTAACAAGAGCACGAAATGCTGAGTATATCTCAAAGAATTCGGAAAGATATTTCATTAAATAAACCCAACAATAATGATTATGATCATCAATAAAAGAAACATAATATTGAGACCCTCATTTTGTGGCAATAGGAGAAAGCCCTTATACATCAGATTAAGTTAAATCAAATTGAGAAGAAGAAACAGAAATACTTCGATTAAAAGATAAAGCTGAAAATTTTGCCAGTTTACATCCACTACAATCAGAAATATCATAGGGTTGCAAATTTCCTAAAACCTCTGTAGAAGCTAAAAATTTCAAACGAGAAAACGAAACATGACCTAGGCGAGAATGTCATAAATAAAAATTAGAAAAATGACTCAAACGAAAGAAGAAAAATCAACACTAGTAGTAGCAGTAGCAACTGACACTTTTAACTTATCAAAAATATATAGTTCACCCTTCCTACGGCATGCATCAATCAACTTCTGAGATTGCAGGTTCTGCACATAACAAGAAGAAGAGAAAAACGTAACTAAATTACCAGAATCACATAATTGACCAACAGAAGCAAGATTTAATGTGAGTTTCGGTATATGATAAACATTATGGAGAGACAAGTAAGGTATGACAATAGAACCAATACCTACTAAAGGCATAAGAGTGCCATCAAAGGAGACAAATGAGACACATAAGTAAAAGATGAAAAATCTGGAGACATATGATGTGAAGCACTAGAATCTAAGACCCATGCAGAATGTGACATACCTTAAGAACCATGAGGTAACTGACCTACGGAATGAGAAGAAGTAGACATAGCTTATGGCTGTAAGGATATAAACTTCTGAAATTGCTCAACCAGAGTACTAGGATCGGTGAAGGGACCTGATGAAGCTACTGTTGTAGTATTAGACTGTGATGGTTTATAGCTCTGAGGTGGTCTATAAGCATTCAATTGTGACTGGTTGCCAGGATTCCAAGCTTGAAATTGTTGCCGTGATTGATTCTGCTGTCTCAACTTAGGACATTGAGCCTTTCAATGACTTTCTGTTTACAGAAACTGCACTCGTCGGGGGCAATCTTTCCGTAAAACTTATTCTGATTATTAGAGAGTGATTTAGAAGGTACTGCTAACACAGAAGGAATAGAAGTAGAAATGATTCCCTTTTCAGAATAAGACTTGAGACGTATTTCTTTAGCCAATAATTCACTAACAATTGAGTCAACAAAAGGAAAAGGAGAACGATGCAAAATTAAACATCTAAGTCCCTCAAAATCACTGTGAAGTGCAGTTAAAAAATGTACCAACCGTTGTTGTTCTCTACGTGCAATATATGCATCACATGCCTTTAATTCTTCTGATTCTATAAGAGCCTATTGATCCTAAAGATCTGTCATAACAGAATAAAACTCTTGAATACTCATAGTCTTCTGCTGAAGAGCTTGTATGTCATTCTCCAATTGATATTGCTTCGCAAAATTTAAGTCAGTGAATAACCTTTGCAGATGATCCAAAACCTCATTTGCTGTCTCATACTTCGCCAACTCTCTGCCTATGGAATGCTCAATAGAATTGTTAATCCAAGTAATGATTTTCAAATTATTTGCTTCTCAGGCATCTACCAAAGCAGCATAATCATCATCGGTATTCTTAGGTTTCACAAAAGTTCCACTAACGTATCCCCACATCTTTTTACCCTTAAGAAAATATCTCATCACATAACTCTAATATGAATAATTCTTTTCATCCAACCTCACATTCACAAACTGAAGTGAATAATCTCTTTCAGTAGCCATAATCAACAAATAAGGAGAAATAGATTGCAAAAGAAAGGAAAACGAAATACTAGATTGCAAAAATTGAAAGAAAACCCTCTCGAAATTGTCGCGAAAGCTGTGTTTGAGATTAAATCTTGTCCCATGGAATTTTGCTCTTATACCATGTTAAACAAATCAAAGAAAAGAAAGGAAAAAAAAAGAGATGCTAGAGTTTCATTAATTCTGTATAATGAAAATTGAATACAAAAATATGATTTAACCTAAATATATAGAGGCTAAAACAAAGGAAACTAAAAAGACTATTCTACCCTTAATAAACAATAAAATAAAATAAAACGTCATCGCCCAAGCTTGCAAGACGCCCAGAATTTGAGCGAATGAAGCGCTGTATGATCGCCTAGGGCAATGATCATGTCCTCGTCCAAACCTTCAAGTCGCCCAGGAATTGAACAAAACTAAGGTGTTATAGCTATCTAATTCGGCAGTTATGGAAGCGGTTATTAGACAAAGGTATTACACCTTACAGTCCAAAGATTCTAGTGGTGGGCAGTTAAAAGGCAAGAGTAATGGCAACGCTTATGAGATAACCATTCCCCAACAAGTCGGCCATCATGAAGAAAATGGATAGTTATAAAGTAATTGAGCAGTTCCAAGCGGTTTGGCACCTAGGAGTTATCAAAGAAATGAAGGCATAGAAAAAAAGACTCCGAATAAAAAACTCTAGAATATGTAATTTCAATTTCTTAGCTTAATTTTATAACATTTTTTTCAGTACTCGTATGCTTGCACCCCTTGAAGACATTCTGTTTGTTTCCGATTGTAAATTTTCGCCAATAAAATACCCATTTTTGAGACTTTGTCTCAAGAGGTCCGTTCCTTACAAAATCGTCTGATCCTTTTTTAATTGTTAGCGATCAAAAACCCGTGAAACAAAACTGTAGTCTTTGCTTGGTGACTACATTGTGGAAATGTTCTTTCGGTTTTTATCAAATTGATATCTTCTGGCTAATTTAATCCATGTTTAGTCCAGGTGAATTAAAATATAAATTTAAGTCAACAATTAATCATAAACATACATTTCATGTGATTCACAATTTTTCAATCACATATTTTATTAGTTTTTACCAAAATCTACCGACAATCCTTTTTTTTTATTATTATTATATCTAAATCAAACTTGAGCTTAAAGTGTTGCCCTATTGTAATATTTTGCTTTCATTTTATAATATGTCAGTGTTGTGGTCGGTTTGTACCCAATAAATGGTTTTCAACTACCTTATCTCAATCAAACATCGGGAAACTGCATCTGCGGCCTACAATTAGACAAGGAGTTTCAGAAATAAATAATATCATTTACTGATTAAAAATGAAATAGGCTTGTTGACTTCTCAATTTTCTTTTGTTGATCTTTCTAGTATATAATATGTTATCACCATGAATGAATTTGTAGTAATTGAGTAAGCAAAACTTATTAATCTTACGTACCGCTAATTGAAATACAAAAAGAAAATACTCTTATGTTAAAAGAAAGACATGAAATTTTACGATTGAGCTCATAAAGAAAATATTTTTCCTTAAAAAAGAAATATGGTATTTTATTGACTTTTAATTGTATAACAAAGTGATAAATGTTATTTTGTTTGTTCTAATTGATTACACAGCTTTTCTAGGTGTTCGTAACTCTTCAACACAAATTTTCCACCCCACACCCTTCATCCATTTGAAGAAAATACTATGTGCGAATTTCTGGAACTCCTAGCAGCAATGCATCCTTTATCATAGCGATGAGGACAATTGCTTAAGAGTCAACTATGAATTCTTTTTGTTCATCATGATCCAACTTAGGGCAACTACATTCATTCGACTGCAAACTTGAGATCCTTATTATGCATTCACATATCTATGTTCATCGACTATCTCTTATACCATTTGTAGGGAATCTCATTTGCTCATCGTTAATGATTAAGGACAACAAAACTAGAGGCTCGTACAGTAGAGATTAAAATCAGATTAAATTTTAAAAATTAACCGTTATTGTTAACTTTTATTAGACGAGTAAGACCCAATAAATGCCATATTTTTAATTTTAATTGAATTTTAATCCTTACCGAACGGGGTCTAGAACTTACTTCACTTATTAAAATTTCTGTTCACTTGTGATTGTAATGTTTAGATTTGGACAAAAAGACTTGGAAGACCATTAGTGCAATTAGTACCAATTAGTCTAGGAAACATCTTGTCCTTATTTGGTGTTTCTATCTTGGATATTATTTTGAAATTTTGGATATAGGGCTTTTACCCTCAACGGTTCACGTAATTCACTTTCATTAGAGGGCGAAATGTAATTTGATACGACAAACCAACAAATTTCATTTGAAAGTTGCTTTCCCTGGTGTGAGAGAAAGCTTTCAACATTTCATTAAAAAAAATGAAAAGGGACCCACATATCTTTTGAAAAAAAAAAAAAAAACGATTTTTCGGAAGAAAACGGGACCGACATATCTTCTGTAAAAAATTGAAAGAAAAGTGGTAGGGTGGGACCTCATCTAAAATTTAGATAACACGTGATACTCAATGATATTATATCGAGATATCATTGAATTTTTTTTTTTACATTTGTCTCAACTATACAATGATATGAAAAAACATTTTATACAAGGCAAAATTTATTTACAAGTGAAAAATTCGCTGTAAAAATTTTACTTGTATATTAATAAAAAAATTATGCACAAGTATACTTACGAGGAAAAATATTCTATGAGTAAAAAAATTCCCCTTGTAAATAAAACATTCGGTTAAAAATAAAAATTTCACTTATAAGTAAAGAATGGCGTATAAGTCAAAAAATAACCAAAGAAAAACAAATTTATTACAAAAAATGTATTTACAAATAAAATATTGTTAGAATATTTTTAAATATTTGCATATTATTCTGATAACGTATAATATCAAACACCTCAATAAAATAATATATCGTACCTTAATACAAATCCCTCATTCTATTCTTCTAATCTTGCACTTTGAACGACGGTGCCATAAATTTCCCTTACTGTCATTTATTAGAATTCACTTTTAACTACCTCATCCATTGCCTTGTTAGCGCTTACGTAGATGATTTTATTTCCTTATGTGGTCATTAATATCTCACCACCTGGGTGCTTTGATGAATTCTCCTCGATCAACTTTCGCGAGTCCAGCACGACCCATAAATTTTGTTGTGTGGTGTCTTGTTAGATCGTCAAAATATGAGGTTTTGAACTTGACAGCTTTTGCTTTTCAATTGGAAAATAATAATAATAATAATAATAATAAGAGTTCCGTGCACAGAGCAATTATTCTAGAGGAAACTAGGCTCACTAGAGAAAAAAAAAAAAAAAAATCTTCTTTTTATTTCTTTTCCTTACTTATAAAGTGTATTTTGAACACTTATTTAGGCTTTTAAATGTAGACATTAGAAGTTCTTATGATTACCCCTTTTGCGGCAGAGTGGGCAGCATCAATAACCTAATATCTTGTATTTATTGTTTGTTCGTTACATCTCAAAGATTGAATGTGAAAGTGAAAGAAAGGAACAAAATATTATAATTTTCAAAATTCAAGGATCAAATTGCAAATAGATCATAAGCCATGTGTGCACATGGCTAAGGCCTTGCGCACGCAAGGCTGAATTATGAGAAACCCGAGGCCATTTTCTACTGCCATGTGAACGCCATTGCCCGCATGGGTCACCTTTAGGAAGATAGGCCAACACTTTATGTGATTGGAACTCACCAACTTTTTCGTGATTTAAACTTAATTTCTGGTTGATATAAGAAGGAAAGGGTAATTGACGCAAAACGTTCCTATCTATGAGGGGCTGTGTAGAAAACGTCTCTACGTATGATTTTTTGGTACAGAACGTCCTTACCTTTGCATTTTCTTGCGCAAAACGTCCCTTTCCCTAATTTTTAATATAAAATGACCAATATACCCTTCAATTTAAATAAAACAAAAAGGAAAAGAAAAGAAAAATAAAGAATAAATTGCAATTTGCTCGTAAACTTTTTTAAAATGCAAATGAATCCCAAATTTATAAAAACATTAAAAATAACCAAAAAAAAAAATCTCTTTTCTCCATTCATTAAAATCAAAACTTTAATTAACCACCATTCATTAAAATCAAAACTGTAATGAACTAAAATAAAAAAACTGTAATCAACTAAAAAACACCATTCATTAAAATCAGATGAGAAAATTACCAAATCCAACCTAAGCAGTAAGCAGTGAGTACAACGGCACCATCTGCCTTCTTAATCTTTTTCTCAGCATTTGTAGAAATCAGCTTGGCCTTCACCACTGTCTTATGGCGGTGGGTGGTGATTTGAGTATGGGCCACTAGTTAATTTCAGTCTGTCCAGCGGTGGCAGAGGAAGCGGAGGAGAAGAGAAATATACCCAACGACCTTTCCACAGCTATTGTACTTGATTTTGGTGCGTTTCCTTTGGATTCCCCAGTAATTAACAATCTCAAAAAGGGCCGAATTTTGTCTTCTTTATCGAACTTGAATATGGAGGAATCGATTGGGAAAAAGGAGAGGGTGCCTTTGTTGCCGGCCTTGAAGAAACATGAAGGAACTTAAACACGTTCATGCACATATAATTACACGTGGACTTGGAGCCAATAGCTTTTCCCTCAGCAGAATCATTGATTTCTGGGTATGCTAAAATTGGGGATGTTTACACAGCAAGATTGGTTTTTTATGAAGCTCCATTGAAGGATAAAGGGATTTGGGGTTCAATGATTTCAGGTTATGCGCATAATAATTGTTTCAAAGAATGATTACAATTGCCTAGGCTAATGCAATTGAGTGGCATTAAACCTGACGAAGCAATATTTGTTGGCATATTATGTGCTTGTGCTCATATGGGCTCTCTTGAAATTGGGATATGGATTCATAATCCAACTTGTCTGAGTTCTTCTTAGGTGAGGCTATTCTTGGTGCCCGTACAAATTGAAGCCCTGGCAGAAGAGTCCGTAGTTGAAAGAGAGGAAAAGCAGGTTTACGCATATTTTTGACGTAAAATCCATAGCTTCATTGTTTCCTTCCTCCCTCAATAATCAATATGTTTTCACTGTCTTCCAACAATAGCCAGAGGGTTTCGCCCCAAAAAACTTCAGGGTTGTAAAATGTTCATCTTTCTCGTGTGTGTCTAGATGGGGGATCTCAAGGGTTTAGTCGTTATACCCCTGTTTGACCCCAGCCACCAGTTATTTTCAGTTTGTCCGGAAGCGGTGGCGGAGGAAAAGAGAGATTTGTTTTTTGTTATTTTTAATATTTTCACAAGTCTTGGACTTATTTGCATTTTAAAAAAGTTTAGGAGCAAATTGCAATTTATTCTTTATTTTTCTTTTATTTTCCTTTTTGTTTTATTTAAATTGGAGGGTATATCGCTCATTTTATGTTAAAAGTTAGGGAAAATGATGTTTTGCGCAAGAAAATGCAAAGGTAAGGACGTTCTGCACTAAAAAATCAAACGTAGGGACCTTTTCCACACAACCAGTCATAGGTAGGGACGTTTTGCGCAATTATCCAAGAAGGAAATGTAGGCGAACATTTGGGGAATCTCTATCTCACCTCTCATATCAAGTCATCATAACATATTTCAAGAACGAAACGTAAATTTATCATAAGTGGGAGAGGATAATAAATCTAGCACGTGAATTGAATCAAGATATATCAAGAACAAATAACATCTTCTTCTTGTATAATTTATAAATTCCAGGGGATGATTTTTCAGTTCTTTTATTGTTTTATCTTCAGAAACATGCAGACAAGTTTCTTTTGTGTCGGATGAAAATGATTTTATTATTATTATTATTATTATTATTATTATTATTATTATTATTATTATTTTTAATTCAAAGACCAAGTAGTTTAGCTAATTTGTGTTCTACATGCTTTATTGCATTATTTAATTCATTGGCCACTATTAGGTATTTAGTTATTTTAGTGTTGTGAGGTTCATAATAAATTAAAACTTTGCAAGCAAGATAAAAATGTACGATGCATGTAATCACCCAAATAATCGTTTAATTGAAAGTGTTACTTCACATATAAACCCTGAATAGAAATATGATTTGGTCGTGCTAATTAAGAATATGTTTAATTTACTTCAAGAAAGGTAGCTAAATAAAATTACATTATCGATTGGCTGTATACAAAAATAACAATAAATTACATAGGCCAAGAATTGAAAATTTGATAATAATAGGTGGGTTCAAAATTCCAACACATACATCTCATATTTATTTTAAAATCACATTAATGATTTAGTAGATTAATCTAGAAATGATATAAGCTAGAGAGAAAATGTAAGAAAATAGAAAAACTAAAAGAATTGTGTGTATTATATTAATAACCAAGGCCATACATTTATAATGAAGAATTAGGGATGCAATGGTAATAATTTTTAGAGCCACAGTAGTACAATTGTCGTTTACTAATAAACTTACAATTTAAAACATTTTTTCCTTGAATGACACTTACAAAATATATGCCTTGTTAAAATCTTGTTAAAAAAATTTAGTGGGATAAAACTTGATGAAAAGAAAAAAAAAACACAACTGCTTTCTCTTATTTCAATTCTTGTATCAATTCATCCTTGTTTTGTATCTCAATGTACTGCCTCCGACGAATTCTATGGTGGGGTTAGGATTTTCTGTGTTTGACTCTGCAAGAGGGTCATTATGGCTGCCAATTGTGTATCCAATGCACTAAATTGGCTTTATGTTATGTACTGCGGTGGCGGGTCGTGACCTCTTGCGACAGACTTCGACTTCGTCTCTGTCGTATTTTTGACCATGCGTGTTTCGTTCCTAGTCTGTCTCCTTGACATAGCTTTTTTGTTCGGTGGTTTTCCACATACGGTGCCGATGAAATCGTAGCAGAATTGTCCTCCATGTTTACCTTAACGTATTAGGTGTTTCGGTTACTCCTATTAGCAATTGTTGCCTGAAAAATGAAGTTAGGACTTTCTCTCCCATTGTATCTCCGGCATGAGAATTAGTAATTGATTTCAGGAAGTATGAAGAGGTAATAATTGGAATTCAAAAATAGTTCGACTTTTCAAGAGTCCATACCTTTCTCACCGTAGAGGTACATACTTAAAGGCACCTGACGCCACACACTCGTTCATTAGCCAATGGTGCCACGTATCCCACGTAAATCTTTCCACTTTCCTCACGTTCTGAATGAGTGACCCCTACTCCTCAAGATGTTGGTCGTCCCCTATTTGCTATTAGGCGATTTTCGTACATACCATTACCATTTGTATGGTTAAGTGTAGCGTTGGTCTCATGCGGTAGGCATGGGGGTCAATGGCTTCACAGGGTAGGAGGTCGATGGCTTCACGCAGTAGGAATGAGGGTCCATGACTTCACACGGTTGGCATGGGGGTCATCGCATGGCTGGGTCGACAACTTCACGCGATAGGCATGGGGGTCGGCGGCCTTATGTGGTAGACGTGGGGAAATTGCTTAAAGCCATCGTGGATAATTATTAAGGCCATCTTATATCATTGATCAATAAGGTTTGGGTTTTTGGGGAAATGGCCAAGTAGAATTAGTGTTTTGAGAATATAGAGTGGGGAAATATGGTGAGATACGATAGTTCAAGCGAGAGAGAGGGTTTTAGTTTTGCATTTCGGTCACAATTGTTTTAGAAAGATAAAGAATTATTTTTCCTTTTATCATTTTGTTATTTTAGATGAAGAAAAAAAAAAGTTTGTTTCCTTATTTTCTTACATTTAATTAGAAGTGAAGAATGCACACACATTTTTATGGTGAAATTGGACTTTAAGTGGCAGAAAGGATAAGCATTGTGATTAAAACGATAGTCTTTAATTCACATATTCTCAATACGTTGGGACGATTTCTACAATTAGTGCAAATTTGTCTAGGAAATATCTAATCCAGATTTTAGATAACATTTGGCATTCATTGATATAATGATGTGGTTGTGAGCTTTAAAGCATTTACGATACCTTAAGACAATTTTGGTTCACTTGTGATTACTGTGTTTAGATTTGCACACAAGACTTAGGGGACCTTTAGCACAAATAAGTGTTGGAAATATCAAATTCAATTTAAATAATATGAGATACTCCTTGATATAAAAATGTGGTAGGAAATTTTTTTTCATTTGTCTTAGTTATGAAATGATATTAAAAGAACTTTTAAAAGTATTGTATCTACTCATCGTTAAAGATGAAGGACCACAAAACTGAAACTTCACTCATTAAAATTTTGGTTCACTCGTAATTGTTATGTCTAAATTTGGACAAAAGAACTGGGGGGGACCATTTGTGCAAGTAGTGCAAACTGGGGGAAATACCTAATATAGAATTTAGATAACATGTGGCATTCATTGATATAAAGATGTGGTTTTGAGCTTTTAAAAGTTGATCCGATTTAAATGGTTTCAGAGACAAGATTTGATACCATAGCTAGCATTTATCAGTTTGTGCTTGTATCCTTTGCATATGAATGTTCTTATGTTATGTGTTAAAACTATGTTGAGTGAATGTTGTAAAATAATTAATATTGTCTTTCTTTGTCTCATTACAATTTTGATGTTAGCATACTAGTCACCTTTGCTTAACGTGGAAGGGTGACAAAAGTGGAAGATTCAATCACTCAACTACTCACGTATTATTTGTTCTATCTTATTATTTCTCGACCCATGCTCCAATATATTAAATCATGTAAATCTTGTGAGGCATGCTTGGCAAGGGACCATCGTGTCAGCTAGAACTCTTAATAAGAGTCTTACTTTATGCGTAAAGAATGTTTTCACAAAAAATAATTTAAAATAATTAATAAGGTACCATGAATAAATTTGTATGTAGTTGGGTAGTATAGCATTTGCGGTACACATTCAATTTTTCCTAGTCCTAGTACTTTATCCTAACATCTTATGATAATTATAGGAAATAATTACTTAGAACTATAACAACTGCGTACCTTTTTAAATTTATATTTTTTGTATTCTGAAACATGCAAAAAAGATTCCATTTAAGTTGATGTACTATGTTTTATGTGCTAAACTATTTTGATTAAATGTATTGTAAAATAATTAATATTGTTCTTCTTTTTATTTTCTAATTATAATTTTAATGTAAACCAAATTAATTCCGATCAAGTTCTGTATCATCTACTGTTTCCGGGACAAGTGTGATCACTTGTTTTGCAAAACATGATTGGAGATGCGGCGTTCAGTTTCTTCTAGTGGATAGAAAGCATTGGAGATAATGACACATAAGTCCTTGTTTGGTAGTTTTTTTTTAATGAATTTTGTAGAATAATGAAAAATATTATCTGATAATTCTTGAAAAAGATGGTGTGACGATAAGTAGTTGGTATCTACAGAAATGAAAAAGATGGTGTGACGATAATAATTAGGTGTTTTTTTTTTTTCAAAAGATTCGTCTGTGGAAATTGTGCCCGTGCACTGATAGAACCAAAATGGTTCTTGGTTTGGGGAAATTAAAGTGGCTTATGCTGGTAACATTTCAGTTAAATAAATTATGAATTCTCATTACAGTTCTTATTGATTTCTTTTATGAAAAATCCATTTTTGTCAATCTATTCTTTACTTCATCGTATCTTAACACCAATTTTTTTTAAACTATCAACTCATTTTAAACAATATGTAAAAAAAAAAATGATCTTCTGATTTCTCTTTTATTTTCAAAATGAACAATTCTTTTTATTTTCATTTTTCACAAAAAATATTTGAAATTTACAAGCACATATGGTAATGATTAAAAAAATAAAATTGAACCATAATGAATTACCCTCTCTCACTTAATGTGTGGGGCTCGCGTGTATTTAAAAATTTCGATAATGTGGTCTCCATCTCTATTGTGAGTAGTTGGTAAAAAATTTGGTAAAGAAATTCGGTATATGTAGCACGATTAAAAAACTTTATCCTTATCTTAATTATGTACAATATTTAGAAATTAATGTACGATATAATATATCATTTCCTTCAAAACAATTTAGACTTTGACAAAAAAAAAAAAAAATGCAAAAAATAACAATTTTAATGAGTGGATAATGTGAGCACATTTCGTCTCTTTAAGAATATTTTTTAATGTACTTATTTAACCAATATGTTATTCATTTCATCAATATACATATCTTTTAGAAAGCGAGAGAGAAAACATATCTCCAACAGTCACTCACTTCAAGTCCGAGAGTGGTGCTTCGTAAATTGATAATCACATTCAATCTTCCCATAATCCTGAAATCTAATCGATACAATAAAATTCAAACCAAATAACCCTAATTTTTCATTCGATTATCGATTTCTTAGCTTGGAAAATTATTATTATGTAATCAACAACACTCAAGCTTGCTGCACCACCTCGGGTTGCAATAACAAGCCCGAGTTCATTGTTATCTCGTCTTCGACAATTGAAAAGAGGTTTGCACTTGCACAAAACTAGAAATGCAAATTTGTCTCAAAACATGGAAAAAAGAAGCCATAACGAGTAAAAATTGCTCAATGAACATGTATCGACTTTTAATCTTTTTCATAAATATTTATTAGAATAAATTATTTTTGGGGGCTTGCTGCAACTAAAATTTCAGGGCTATTTCATTTGGGATTTTTTTTTGTTGGGAATAACATGTTAATATATGAACAGCCAATTACCTTAGAAATTGAAAATCAGGATATCATTAATTGCTTGTTGCTTTCTTAAAGTAGATTTTGTAAAATGTAATATATATATTTTTTTTTGGAGAATGTATAGTTGGTAAGAAAGGAAAAAAAAAATGAGTTCACGTGTAAAATTATTTTATTGGGAGAATTGATTATTGAAAATTAGTTTGAAAAAAATGAAATTTAGGCCAAACAGGGACTAAAGTTGGCAGACTGTCGCTACAAAGTAAAAACATATTGCATGTCAGTTATGAAGAAATTTTTACGTTGCTAATTAATTTAGACAAATAAGAATATATCAGAAATTTGGTTTGCAATATATGCCACGATAAAATCGTCTAATATTGACCACTGCATGTCGTTTATGTCTATTAGTAGAATTAATTAATGCTATATATAGCAGTATGGATATATAATTATACTTAACAATAGAAAAATTATATAATCTTGACTAAATTTTTTGTGATGACGTCTTAATATTAGTAGGAGTCAATTATTCTGTGGATTAATAAGAATATAATAATTTTACAGAAATATAAAGCACCTAGGTGTTTTAGGAATTTTCCTTTGCTTTACAAAAACAACTCAAGTGCTTTGTTCTTCTTGTTTATTCCTTCAAACTCTTTCGGGTCCGTTTGATTGGAAAAGTGGAAAGACTTTCTAATTTCATGTAAGTTGGAAAAAAAAAAGAAAAAACCCAAATACTCCGTACGAATTCATTTTCCATGAAATTGACAAAAAATAAGTTTAAAGTTGTTGTACTTTGGAATTCGAAATCAATTTTCACTTTCGTATCAAACAGCAAAATTAAAAATTGAATTTCTCAAATGTGACATTTTCTATTGAATTTAAACCAATTAAACATACCCTTAGTCTTTTTCATGGTTCTCCAAAAATTCAAAAATGCTGCAGAAATTTTATGTCTATGATCACAAATAATAAAATCATGTTTTGAACCTTGACATAAGTACCCACACAAACACACATTGAGCCCCTCTTTGTTATACATTAAAATTTTTATTTTTCTACTCATTTTTAACTACACATCTTTTAATAAAATAATATTTTTCATCCCATCAATGACTTTTCCTTCTTTTTCAACCACACATTCTTCATCAATCTATTATTCCAGATTAGATTCTTCCAAAATAATGTGGCTCGAACACACCCTGAATATAATTTGAAATTAAAATATTCCATAATGTTAGAAACTAGAGAGAAAAAGAGAATATATATATATAATCAATAAACTTGTAAAATTATTTTATTGAGAATCAAAGTTCCATACTTACATGTTAGAATTAGGTCTAAAGGGATAGAATGGAAATTGAAAAATAGTATTTTATTTAAAACACTCCTCCTTGAATGACTATTTATAGAATAATTGCCTCGTTGGAAAAATTTGTTTGGAAAAAATTCAATAGGACGAGTACAAAAATTAAGAGTAACAAAATGCAACCTCGTTGAAATCTTCTCAAGAAAATCTAATGAGACAATTCCATAAATAAAAAAAGAGTATAACTACTCTCTTGATTTCAATTAATAGAAATCCTTGTATCGAGCCATCCATATCTTTTGCATCAATGTCTTCAATATCCCAATTCTTGTGAAGTAGTTCATATTGTCTTGTCAATTAATAACATCTTTATACAAGATATTTATGTGTTTCTGTCGCTCGATCGAAGTCCTGGCGACAATCTAGCGAAATTGCGGTGCCTTTTTTTTGTCCTCTTTTGAAGCTTGAACCCTAGAACCTATACAATTGAATTATGAAAATTACAACCTACTCTTTGACTTTTATAAACTATCTAATCTAGTCTCTTTTGTTAACATATTTGCCAATTACATTATAAACTATCAAAACCTAACAAATTAACTTTAATTACAAGCATTACATTTTATAATTTAGAAAATATAGAATGACTATATTGCTTCTTTTAATTCTTTATCGAATTGATGTATGCTCTAACATCGATACTATCTAAGTACCACATCTTCCAACTAATTTAATACGTGTTCCCTTATTTTACTATTTTCTCTCTTCCCTTGTTTTACTATTTTTCTTTCGTTTTTAATAATACATGTCACTGATGTGGTGATAGAGTCACTGAGTCCTGAGTCCACTACCATCATTTTTCAGCACTTACGAAGATCTTAGGGTAAAATTTAATCAAGTAAAAAACAGGGATCATTAATCTACCTTTGTGATCCTAATTTACTACTCAATTACCGATCAACTGTTAATTCCTGTTGAGGTTGAAAATCAATGATCCATTTTAAATCAAAAGCTGATAACTCAAGACTAACTAATCAAGAGGGGGGTGAATTGATTTTTGAAACTTTTTCGGCACTTAATCTCAAAACAATTCGATACACAAGATGTAAATGTAAAGTATGATACGAGAATTAAATATGCAAGTTTGATAACTTAATTCAAGTATAAATATATCACAATATAAATGGCAATGTAAAGTGAATTGCGATAATGAAAAGATAACAAACCGATTTAATGGGGCTCAATACTCAATGTGTTCTACGTCTCCGTTACCTAACTCTCCGTCACGAGCAAGACCAAATGCACTATAATGGTAATTTACAAACAAGGAGTATGAATCCTTAAATGACTTACAAACAATGAGCACTTATCCTTAAGTGACTTACAATAAGGAGCACTTATCATTAGGTGACTTACAACAAGGAGCACATATCCTTAACAGCAATCGAGTTTTCACAAAGCTCTCGAAACCACCAAAATATAAATGATAATTTTACAATTGAAAGAACTCTCTTAACAAATGATAAAATCATGTCAAGTATTTAGAGAGTTAGGATAACACTTCAATAGATAGTAAATAATAAAACTCAAGTGTTTATGATGAAAACTTTGATGAATGATAATTTGTATTTTTGTATCAAAGTTTTCAAACCAATAATCTCTCCTAACAAATAATACAAGTTAAGTATGAAGAGAGATTGGCACTTAAATCAAAGTATTGGCAAATAAAACTTTTATCAAGAATAGATGAAGTTGTGAAAAGTTCTTTACAAAATAGAATACTTGATAAGATGAATGAAATAGATTGAATCAATCAAGAAATTCCTTTGTAATAAATGAAATAGAATTTAGACTTAAGTAATCTCCGTGATTTCAATAAATAAGCTCTTAAAAGATCTCTTGTAAGTTGGTTGACATTGAATGCAAAATGGATTGATATTTATAGCTAATTATGTGTGAGACTCGGTCACTATTGGTTGAGCACATTTGGTCGATTGAAGTGTGAATGTAGCCGTTATAAAATTCAAACCGTTGGAGTTTCGAGTGACACTTCGGTCGACCGGTATACTTTCGGTCGGCCGAAAAATACAAATTTTGGAGTTTTTAATTTATATATCAAAAATATTTATTTGTCCAAAATCATCTTTATTTATAAAACATTTTTATGCAAGTGATGAATTAAAAAAATATAGTTTGAGCATTATGTGCTTTGGTAAGAATTGACGAGTATACATTTACATATAAACGAAATTTCGATAAACAATTTCTAAATACTAATCTTCACAATTCTTTTTCTCTTCGAGTCTCTTTTGTTTGCATACTCTTCAACTGATGACGATTTATACCTTTTGAGTGTTTTAGGGATATTTATACATGAAAATTCAAGAAATTAGACATGTTAGAACCATAAGTGTACTGTTTGTTATAATCGAAACATGTGGAACCAATCATAGGTCAACAATTTCACCCTTTTTAATTATGACAAATAATATGTGATTTGTAGAAATATGCAAAACGTTCCCCCAATCTTTTACACATGAATGCATTTCAAATTCAATATGTAATTTGTGAATATATTTTCAAGTCAATAAATCAAGCATAGTGGAAGTAGATCATAGAGCATAAATCACAGTTATATTGAAAGTCTCAAGTCACAAGTCATAGCATAACTTTTGATAAAGCATAAGTCATAGTTCACATTTATATTAGAAGTCTCAATAATTCAAAATCACAAGTTTCCCCCTTTTGTCATCATCAAAAAGTACGAAGCTAGTCAACATTAAGAAATATACTTAATCATAGGTCACGAAAGTAAACACAGGGTTAAGAAGTGAAAAGAGAGAAAAGAGAGACACCATCAATCGTTTATCGGAGAAAGAGGGTTTCGAGGATAGATGGAATACATGTGGGCAAAGAAGGCCTCCTGTGATGGCTCATTTACTCCATTCTTTGCTCAATAGCATCTATCCGGCAAGCAACAGTGGTAGCAAGAGAATCAATATGTCCTTGGAGGATGTTGAATTGATCTTCGGACATTTGTCGGCCGATGGAAAGTACAACTTGTTGAGTAGGCATACGTCGTGCCCGTGGTGCATTATCGCCATCACCACCATCATCACCCATTTCTTCTTTTGTCTCTTCCTTGGTAAATGGCCTAGTAGTAGGGCATGAAGTATTGTTGAAGCCTTGAGTGTGACACACCCATTGCCCATCACCTCTAACAATTTTCATACATCCAAGGGTTTTAATGTTAATGATATCGGTGTGTTTTAGCTTAAGAACAGGTTCATTATCTAATGGTACGTTAAAGTGTTGAAAAACTTTTGTGAGAAGCATGCCATAGGGTAGACCTAGGATTCGAGAAGATGAGTGGACATGCTGGATTTGTTTTAAGAAAATGTATGGGAAACCTAATTTATGACCTACAAGGAGCGAGTCAAGAATAAATAGATCAAGATGATGAACTTCGTCAAAATGACCACTCCTAGGGACAATAATATATGTGCAATCGCACGATGAAGGACTTTGCAAGGAATAGTGAGGTGGTTTATGTTTAAGGACATTTTAGTAGTCAATGGTCGGTCGATAACCTGACAACAAGCCTCAAGTTCGTTGTAGCCTTCAAACCTAACCGGATAATTTTAGAAGTAGACATAATTCTCACAATCTTCTAACTCAAATTTAGTCCGAAGAGTAGCCATATCGAGTGTTATACGTTTTTCTTTGATCGTGCATGTGACATGTTGGGAATAAAAAAGATAGATTATGATAAAAGTCACAGATTAATCTAGGGTAGGCAATTCCAGAGATAGAAATAACATTTTTCCATCATATACCCTCAAAGTATTCCTCTATTTGAAGCGAATGAGCTTTCGAAAACATCAATCAACTTAACGATTAAAATGGGGCAATCAGTGAAATGATCGGGCATGGGTATGTCAACATCGACATTTGACGAGCTAACTTCTTCTTTCTTTGATTTTTTTTCCTCCGAAAACATGGTGAAATGGGACCGCTCAAGCAAAGAGTGAGATTTTGGGATTTTCAAATTTTCGGTTGAAAATGAGTAGCAAATTGTAGGGAATGAAAGGATTGCAAAATTTTAAAATAGGCAAGGTTTTAAAAAGATTAGTATTTAGGTTTTTGAAGAAGAAACAAGATTTTTGAGTGAGGAAGCGAAAAACCCAAATTTTCGAAATCCCTAGATGAAAATGTAGTAAAATCTTTGAAATTTGATGATAAAACTGAATAAATGTGATGGATTTAGTGAAATGTTGGAGCAATTTGGATGAAAAGATTGAAATCTGAGGATAGGAGATGAAAAATTCACGATTTAGGGTTTGAAGTGGTGAGTTTTGGGGTTGAAATCTAGTTTTAAAATCTGTAAGACCGCAAAGGTTTCGATCGACCGAAGTTCTGCAGAAAAGAAATAGGGCAGCTGTAGGAGTTTTCGATCGAGTATTTCGATCAACTGAATAACTGATTTCGATCGATCCATTGGTCGACCGAAAGAAGCAAAAAATTAGATAGGCTGCACGAGGTTTCGGTCGATTTGGGGGTCGACCAAAACATTAATTTTCGTAGATCTGGGGGTCGACCGAAAATGTGATTCGATTGATCCAGTGGTCAACCGAGATTGCTGTGCAAGATAAATTTAGCACGATTGATTCCGGTGAACACAAAAAAAAAAAAAAAAAAAAAAAAACTTTTTTGTACAACCAAATTACATGTAATTTCAGTTTAATCATGCATAGATTTAGCCACAAATTTTAGATTAATCAATGATACCTAAGCCTCTTCGAATATAGGAAAATATTTCAAGATCAAGAGGTTTAGTTAGAATGTCGGCCAATTGTTTATCGGTGCTAACAAATTCCAAACAAATATCACATTTTTGCACATGATGTCTAAGAAAATGATGTCGAATTTCGATATATTTTGTGCGAGAGTGCACAATGGGATTTTTTGACAAATTTATAGTGCTAGTGTTATCACACATAATTGGTGTGTTATCAAAGGTTAAACAATAATCACATAGAATTTCTTTCATCCATAGAATTTGAGCACAACAACTAGCGACCGATATGTATTCAGCTTCGGCGATTGATAATGCAACGAAAATTTGTTTCTTACTAAACCATGATACAAGTGCAAAGCCTAGAAAGTGACAAGTTCCACAGTGCTTTTCCGATCAATAGTACAACCCTCCCAATCGGCATCCGAATAGCTAATGAGGTCAATATGTGTGTCTTTTAGATACTCAAGGCCTAAAGTTCTAGTACCACATAAATATCTAAATATTCATTTTACGGCACTTAGATGAGATTATTTAGGATTAGATTGAAATCTAGCACATAAGCAAACACTAACCATGATGTCGGGTCTACTAGCGGTTAATTAAAGAAGAGATCCGATCATACCTCGATATTTTGTTACGCCAACTGAAGTGTCGTTTCTATCTTTATCCATTTTGAGTGATGTACCCATTGTAGTATTCATCGGTTTCAAGTATTCAAAATCGAACTTCTTGAGCATGTCTATGACGTATTTCATTAGTTTGTTTGATTTGAAGTCCAAGGAAAAACTCTAGTTCTCCCATCATGCTCATTTCAAATTCTTTGCTCATACATTTTGCAAACTCTTTACAAAGGGAAATATTAGTTGCACCAAAAATAATATCATTAACATAAATTTGTACAACAATCATGTCATCATTTTTTATTTTGATAAAGAGTATAGTATCCGCATTTCTCATTTGAAAACCATTTGAGATAAGAAATTTACTCAATCTTTCATACCAAGCTCTAGGAGATTATTTCAAACCGTATAGAGCTTTTCTAAGTTTAAACATTTTTTTTGGAAATTTGTAATTTTTGAAATCGGGAGGTTGTTCAACATAAACCTCTTATTGAATGATCTCATTTAAAAATGCACTCTTTACATCCATTTGATAGAGAATAAAACCTTTATAACAAGTAAAAGTAAGAAACATACGAATATACTATAATCTAGGAACCGGTGCAAATGTTTCTTCGAAGTCTATACATTTTTCTTGATTGTAATCTTGGGCCACTAATCTAGCCTTGTTACGCATAACAATACCATTTTCATCTCGTTTATTTCAAAAAAATCCATTTTGTACCAATAATGATTTGATTATTCGATCTATTAACCAAATTTCAAACATAATTCCTTTCAAATTGATTTAATTCTTCTTACATTGCAAGAATCCAAAACTCGTCAAATTCGACTTCTTTAAAATTTTTTGGTTCAATTTGAGAAATGAAAGCACAATTATTTAGAAAGCTTTTACACCTTTGGAAGAATCATCGATGATGAGCTCCTTTGGATGTGAGGGAACAAACTTCCATTCAATAGGGAGTGTTTGATCATCTTGATTTTTAGAAGTTTTTTCTTCTCCTTATTGAGAATTTTGTTCTTCCAAATCCTTGTCTTCAACCTTTATAGGATCTTCCTTATTTTGATCTTGAATGTTAATTTGCTCAAAAAGGGTTTCCAAACCTACATTAATACATTTCTCTTGATCAAGAGAATTAGTTTCCTCAAAATTAACATACATGAATTCTTCCACTACTAAAGTTCTTTTGTTGAAAACTCTATAAGTTTTGCTAGTAGGTAAATATCCAGGGAAGATTCCAACATCGGATTTTGAATCAAAAATTTCCAAATTTTCTTTTGTGTTAAGTATAAAACATTTGCAACCAAAAACTTTAAAATAACTAATGTTGGGAACTCTATTTTTCCAAAACTCATATGGAGTTTTAGTATTCTTTCGACTTATCAAAACTATATTCATAATGTAGCAAGCGGTGTTACAGTTTCAACCCAAAAATATTTGGGTAAATTATTTTTATTTAATACGGTCCTAACTATTTCTTGCAATGTACGATTCTTTTATTCTACTACACCATTTTGTTGAGGAGTTCTAGGAGCCGAAAAGTGATGTTCATTTCCATTTTCCTTACAAAACTCATCGAAAGCAATATTATCAAATTCTCTACCATGGTCACTTATAATGGTTGTTATAGAATATCATTTTTCATTTTGAACCTTTTTACAAAAGTGTTTAAATACTTTTAAAACTTCATTTTTCAAGTTAAAAATCAAGACCCAAGTGAATCTTGAGAAGTCATCAACGATGACAAATGCATAGTACTTGCCACTTAAATTTGCGATTTTAGAATGTCCAAAAAGATCCATGTGAAGAAATTGTAACAGTTTTGTAGTTGAATAGAATTGCTTGGTTTTGAAAGAGGTTTTAGTTTGTTTTCCAAGTTGACAAGTATCACAAATTTTATCCTTTTCAAATTTCAGGTTTGGTAGACCTTTAACAAAATAATTTTTTGAGATTTTTGAAATTAGGTCGATACTAACGTGATCTAATCTTTTATGCCATAACTATATATGATCTTCAAAACTTGAAAAACATTTTAATTCCTTTTCAAATTCAATATTAATGACATACACATCTTTACATCGGCTACCCATGAACAATGCCTCTTTCGATGTAGCATCCTTAATAAGGCATTTCAAAGAATCAAATTTGATATGATAACCTTTATCACATAATTGACTAATACTTAGTAAGTTATGTTTGAGATTATCTACTAACAAAACATTTCAATAGATGGAGATGAAGGATTACCAATATTTCCAATGCTCATGATTTTTCTTTTGGCATTATCTCCAAATATGACATGACCTCCATATTTCCTTTCGAAGTTTAACAATAATGTTTTGTCTTCGGTCATGTGTTTTGAGCAACCACTATCCAAGAACTAATTGATCTTTATCTTTAAAGGCACCTACAAGAGTTGATTTAAATTTTGATCTTGGTATCCATTTAACTTTGGGTCCTTGATAGTTAGTGCTAGTGGACCCTTGAACCCACTTATTTATTTGAAAATGTAATTTCTTTTTGATTGAGCAATTAAAAACTACATGTCCAAATTTATAACAAAAACTACATGTGGTGTTAAATTTTTTGACAAACACATTTTCAAGATATTTTTGTTTTAGAGAAGGTTTGTATCCAATGCAATTTCTATTAAATACACATTTTTGTTTCTCAAGCGTTAACTCAAAGTTTTTCTTTCCTTGGGTGAATTTGTGCACAATGTTGGTTAAGTCAAGAATTCTTTTTTTTAGGGAAACATTTTCTTTGATTAGGAGTTCGTGATCATCATTTTCCTTCTCAAAATTCTTTTGAGTTTTTAAAATCTTTTTGGTCTCATTTTTCAATAAAATGTATTGTTTTTTTAGGGTAGAGTGTTGGAGAGTAAGTTTTTCAAAATCACTAATAATTTCATTATATGAAGTAGATAATTCATTATAAATAGGAGTGTCATTTGTGTTTACCTCATCTTCCATGGTCATGAAGCACATGTTTGCAACTTCATCTTGATTTTCATCTTCTTCTTGCTTATCATCACTATCATTCCAAATGGCTTGTAGAACTTTCTTCATGAAGAATTTTCTCTTGTTTGGACATTCGGTTCTTTTGTGACCGGGTTTGTCACAATCATAGCATACAAAATTTTAGTTCTTTTCCTCACATTTGTCTTCTTTATTTTGGAATCGACGATTGTTGCGAAAGTCTCACCACTTTTTCACAAGGAGAACAAGATCATCAAGTTCCTCATCACTCTTGTTTGAGTTTGAGGTTTCTTCATCATTTGATGATTTCAAAGCTATTTGCCTTCTAGGAGAATCCTTCTTTTCTTCATCTTTTGTTTTTCTTGATTTCTCCTATGTTTCGACATGATTTAGCTCATAGGTCATCAAGATTCCATAGATCTCTTCCAAATGATATGTGTTGATATCTTTGGTGTTCTCTATTAACATCCTTAATGAATCCCAATCTTCCGAGAGAGACCTAAGAATTTTGCTAATAAGTTCACCATCAGTAAATTTTCGATCAAAACCTTTAAGGTCATTAACAATATCGGTGAATCGAGTAATCATGCTAACAATAGGTTCATTTTGTTTCATAAAGAAATTTTCAAAATCTTTATATAAGAGATTTATCGTAGTTTCTTTTACTTTGTTTGTGTTCATGTGTGTGATTTCTAATGCGTGCCAAATATCATTTGCAGAATCACACGTGCTAATACGATTAAATTCATTTATGTTTAAAGTACAATAAAGAAGATTTTTAGCTCTTGCATTCAATGACAATTTTCTTTTACCATCCTCATCATATTCCTCTTTAGGCTTTGGAATAGTTTGGTCCAATTTTTCATCAACTTTAAGAACCTTAGTAAACTTATGAGGACCAAATTCAATAACCTCCCAAACATTATAATCAATTGATTGAATATAAATCATCATTCTAGTTTTTCAATAATTATAATGTGTACCATCAAACAAAGGAGGACGATTTTTAGAATGCCCCTCAATTTTAAGATTACCCATAACATAAGATATTGAAATCTTAAGAATGTGCACTTAGGCTCTGGTACCAATTGATAACCCAATAATAACTAAACAAGAGAGGAGTAAATTGATTTTTGAAGCTTTTTCGACACTTAGTCTCAAAACAATTCGATACACAAGATATAAATGTAAAGTATGATACGAGAATTAAATATGCAAGTGTGATTACTTAATTCAAGTATAAATATAGTACAATATAAATGACAATATAAAGTAAAGTGCGATAATGTAAAGATAACAAATCTATTTTAATGGGGTTCGATACACAATGTGTTCTATGTCCCCGTTACCAATATCTCCTTCACGAGTAATGTCAAATGTACTATAATGGTAACTTACAAACAAGGAGCACTTATCCTTAAGTGACTTACAACGAGGAACACTTATTTTTAGGCGATTTACTACAAGGAACACATATCCTTAACAATAATCGAGTTTTCATAAGGCTTTCGAAACCACCAAAGTATAAATGATAATTTTACAATTTAAAGAACTCTCTTAACAAATGATATAATCAAGTCAAGTATTTAGAGAATTAGGATAACACTTCAATAGATAGCAAATAATAAAACTCAAGTGTTTATGATGAAAACTTTGATGAATGATAGTTTGTATTTTGTATCAAAATTTTCAAACCAATAATCTCTCTTAACAAATAATATAAGTTAAGTATGAAGAGAGATTGACACTTAAATCAAAGTGTTGACAAAGAAAACTTTTATAAAAAATGAAGAATAGATAAAGTTGTGAAAAGTTTTTTGCAAAATACAATTCTTGATAAGATAAATGATATAGATTGAATCAATCAAGAAATTCTTTTGTAATAAATGAAATAGAATTTAGATTAAAGTAATCTCAATGATTTTAAATGAATAAGCTCTTAAAAGATCTTTTGTAAGTTGGTTGACATTGAATGCAAAATGGATTGATATTTATAGCAAAAAAATGTGTGAGACTCAGTCACTATCGGCTGAGCACATTCGGTCAACCGAAGTGTGAATGTAGCCGTTGTAAAATTCAAACTGTTGGAGTTTCGACTGACACTTCGGTCGATCAGACCAGTCGACCGGTATACTTTCGGTCGGCCGAAAAATGCAAATTTTGGAGTTTTTAATTTATATATCAAAAATATTTATTTGTCCAAAATCATCTTTATTTATAAAACATTTTTATGCAAGTGATGAATTAAAAAATATAGTTTGAGCTTTATGTGCTTTGCTAAGAATTGACGAGTATACCTTTACATATAAACGAAGTTTCGATAAACAACTTCTAAATACTATTCTTCACAATTCTTGTTCTCTTCGAGTCTCCTTTGTTTGTACATTCTTCAACTGATGACGATTTGTACATTTGAGTGTTTTAGGGATATTTATTCATTAAAACTCAAGAAACTAGATATGTTAGAACCATAAGTATATTGTTCGTTTTAATCAAAACATGTGGAACCAATCATAGGTCAACAAAAGCCTCTCCCAATATCATCAATTATATGCTTATAATGAAATTACGAAAACGTAAGCATGCACTAATTCACAAAGATAATCACGTATGATTCCATAGAACATACTGATATGTCCATCAATTAGCGGACCCTGTGTTATTTATTTCTATGGGCTAATTTATATGGAAATAATATAAATCACAAACACGTCCTAATGATGATCATTCATCAAAATGGAATAAATAACAATAAATTATCAATAGAAATAACGAGAATGTAACTAACAATGAGCAATTTCAAATTAATATAATGTGGATAATTGTGTTTTGCTTAACATGAATTAAAAAAAATAAAAATACATAAACCGGATAGAGAGATAAAAAAGATGAATTCATCAGATCTCATCAACAACTTGAATTACTTCATCTTCTCCTTCAATTTGCCCGAAATATGGATGAACCTTAGTAAGCTTATGAGGACCAAATTTAATAACCTCTCAAACATTATAATCAATTGATTGAATATAAATCATCATTCTAGTTTTTCAATACTTATAATGTGTACCATCAAACAAAGGATGACGATTTGTAGAATACCCCTCAATACTAAGATTACCCATAACACAAGATATTGAAATCTTAAAAATGTGCACTTCGGCTCTGATATCAATTGATAACCCAAAAATAACTAACCAAGAGAGGGGGTGAATTGATTTTTGAAACTTTTTCAACACTTAGTCTCAAAACAATTCGATACACAAGATATAAATGTAAAGTATGATACGAGAATTAAATATACAAATTTGATAACTTAATTCAAGTATAAATATAGCACAATATAAATGATAATGTAAAGTAAAATACAATAATGTAAAGATAACAAACCGATTTAATGGGGTTCGATACACAATGTGTTCTACGTCCCCGTTACCAAGCTCTCCTTCACGAGTAAGGCCAAATGTACTATAATAGTAACTTACAAACAAGGAGTATCAATCCTTAAGTGACTTACAAACAAAGATCACTTATCCTTAAGTGACTTACAACAAGGAGCACTTATCCTTATGTGATTTACTACAAGGAGCACATATCTTTAACAACAATCGAGTTTTCACAAGGCTCTCGAAACCACCAAAGTATAAATGATAATTTTACAATTGAAAGAACTCTCTTAACAAATGATATAATCAAGTCAAGTATTTAGAGAGTTAGGATAACACTTCAATAGATAGAAAATAATAAAACTCAAGTGTTTATGACAAAAACTTTGATAAATGATAACTTGTATTTTTGTATCAAAATTTTCAAACCAATAATCTCTCTTAATAAATAATACAAGTTAAGTATGAAGAGAAATTGACACTTAAATCAAAGTGTTGACAAAGAAAATTTTTATAAAAAATGAAGAATAGATGAAATTGTGAAACGTTCTTTGCAAAATATAATTCTTGATAAGATGAATGATATAGATTGAATCAATCAAGAAATTCTTTTGTAATAAATGAAATAGAATTTAGATTCAAGTAATCTCAATGATTTTAGATAAATAACCTTTTAAAAGATCTCTTATAAGTTGGTTGACATTGAATGCAAAATGGATTGACATTTATAGCAAAAAAATGTGTGAGACTCAGTCACTATCGGTTGAGCACATTCGGTCAACCGAAGTGTGAATGCAGCCATTGTAAAATTCAAAATGTTGGAGTTTCGGCTGAAACTTCGGTCAATGAGACGGGTCGACCGGTATACTTTATGTCAACCGAAAGATGCAAATTTTGGAGTTTTTGATTTATATATCAAAAATATTTATTTGTCCAAAATCATCTTTATTTATAAAACGTTTTTATGCAAGTGATGAATTAAAAATATAGTTTGAGTTTTATGTGCTTTTCTAAGAATTGACGAGTATACCTTTACATATAAACGAAGTTTCGATAAACAACTTCTAAATACAGTCTTCGTAATTCTTGTTCTTTTCGAGTCTCATTTGTTTGCACACTCTTCAACTGATGACGATTTGTACATTTGAGTATTTTAGGAATTTTTATACAAGAAAACTCAAGAAACTAGATATATTAGAACCATAAGTATATTGTTCGTTTTAATCAAAACATGTGGAACCAATCATAGGTCAACAAAAGCCTCTCTCAATATCATCAATTATATGCTTATAATGAAATTACGAAAACGTAAGCATGCACTAATTCACAAAGATAATCACGTATGATTCCATAGAACATACTGATATGTCCATCAATTAGCGGACCCTATGTTATTTATTTCTATGGGCTAATTTATATGGAAATAATATAAATCACAAACACGTCCTAATGATGATCAATCATCAAAATGGAATGAATAACAATAAATTATCAATAGAAATAACGAGAATGTAACTAACAATGAGCAATTTCAAATTAATATAATGTGGATAATTGTGTTTTGCTTAACATGAATTAAAAAATAAAAAAATACATAAACCGGATAGAGAGATAAAAAAGATGAATTCATCCCTTCAATCTAGAATCTCATCAACAACTTGAATTGCTTCATCTTCTCCTTCAATTTGCCCGAAATATGGATGAATTCTTATTTTATAATTGCTTCAAGACGATCTAATATGATGTATGTATTTATACAAGTCTTCAAAATTGTAAAAAAGTTATTGGAATATAGCATAACCCTAATAATTAAGTTTCCAATTAGAACAAGGGGGCAGCATGGGTGGCGCATTGGCATTGAGGCTAAAGTCCTCAAAGTCCTAAGCTTTCAAAAACTTGAGGAGAACCCACGAAGCTTTCCCACCTCCACTAGTCCTCAAAGTTTTCATCATCTTCAATTCAGCCCTTCCACTGTTCAATTCATCCATCTAGATTCTTCAACTTCGATAATGTCCATAACGGTCCCTATTTTTGAATTATCGCACTTTGGTCCTCAAAATTCTAATTTATTCAATCTGATCCTTTAACTTTCCATATTATCTAAGTTGATCTCCTAAACTTTTGTTTTCATCCATTTTGGTCCCCCAAACTTTCAAGTGTGAAATTGGCACCATAACTTGTGAAATTTTCTATTTGAGGTTCAAAGTCTTCCAATCAAGTCCTCTCATTTTCCTTGAGTCATGCAATTCCATCTTTTGCTTCACAATTAAGCTCCAAAACACAAGTAAAAAGATCACACCTACATGTAAAAAATTCACTTATATGTTAAAAAATTTCTTTAGGAAGTAAAAAATTTATGCACAAGTAAACTTGTGAGTAAAAATCTACTACACATAAAAATTCCCCCTGTAAATAAAACATTCACTTATTATTAAGTTAAAATTACTTACAAGTAAAAAATGTCGTATAAGTAAAAAATTAATTAAATAAAATAATATTAATGATTAAAAAGTATTTATAAATAAATATCGTGTCTTCATGTCATTGGATAAAATTTATTTTTATTATATATTATTTCAATAGTTTTTTTATATAATTTTTCGTCACTTTTTAATTTCATATTCTTTAAAAAAGAAATTAATTTTCGTAATATCTACATCAAATAGACTTGAGTTTTTTATTTTGCAAAATAAAATTTCTGTCATACATGATTATTAATTAAGTGCTTGTTTGGGATATCTTAAAATAAAGTAAAGTAATTAATTCTAATAGCACACCTTCATGAAACCAACATTTTTTTTTATCGAATTCTTTTCTTGAAATTTCAATTTCCATAGAATAATTGGATAATTGTCGCTCTTGTGGCCATAGAATAGTTTGGTAATTGTCACTCTCATAAGTAGGACAGTCCAAAACAAATGCATCAATTTGAAAAACGTGTTCTTAAAAAATGTTCTTATTATTATTATTTATTTTTTATTTTTTTATGTCTTCGTTGGTACAACAATTAAATAATGCCCCTGTTTGGTGGGAATTCAAATCAAGTTTTTAGTAGATTTTGATAAAAGTTGATAAAATATGTGGTTGAAAAGTTATCGATCTTAGTTAAAATTAATTGTTTTCTTCGACTTATAGTAAAATTTGAATTTTAATACCTACCAATCACGGACTATATCATTTGACATCATTCAAGCAGACTCATGGACCTTATATAAAGTGATACAAGGAGGGATTCCTCAATTCACTGCATTTTACCATTTTCTTGACAATAAAGGATGACAAAGATTGAAAGATTAATATCATTTAACTACTTGCATTTTATTTGTTCTATCTAATCATCTTCTCTATCCAATCCTCAATTTGTTAATTCACGCTCATTCGACTCTCATTTCTGTAACTAAATAGAGAACTTGCGTGTTGGAAAAATTGGCTTATTGGCTTAATAGGCTACTTTTGGCATGAATTTAAGTGGGATCCATTCATTCATTTTGGAAGATCAAAGTTGATTCGTGTTTTCCTCCGTCAGAATATTGAAATAATATATTTACTTGCCAAAAATTTTAATCGGAAGAAGGATGCAAACCATGGACCGAAATTGAGATACGGGTCCAGTAGTATAATAAATTCTTACGTAGTTAGGTAATAGAATATTGAGATCTAGAATTGTCTAACTGGCACTCGTGGTACACGGTAATCACGTTCATTTTTCCCTAGTGATAGTACTTTATCCTTCCTCTTTTTTCAAGAAAATTTTCACATATTATGATAATTATAGTAAATAATTACTTAAAACTATTACAACTGCGTACCCTTTTTTATTTTTAGTTTTTGATACACAACCACATACTCTGGAACTTGCAAAAAAAGGGTCCTTTTAAATTGAAGCTCATGTCCAAAAAAGTTTATTTAATTCACGTTGGTAGATATTTGTAGTGTTAAATATATGAAAAAATTGTGATTTCAATTTTCTATTTTACTTTTACGAAAATTTAGTCATGTAATTAATATGAAAGATTTTTTTATTTTTTTTTTCAACAATTTAAATTTAACCGTATAAACAAAATCATCTAGTTCTTTTGTTTGCAATGGTTTAAGAGAGATGAAGACGGAATTTTTTTTTTTTTTCTTTTTATCATTTTGTTATTTTAGATTAAGAAAAAAGTCTTTTTTCTTTTGGTTTATTTTCTTACATGTAATTAGAAGTGAATTATGCACGGACAAAATTGAAATGTAAAGGTGAAGTTATTTAACTAGGTTAATTGGAATGTTAATTACAGTAACACCCATAACTATTGGTCTTTCAAGTTACTCATTATGGAGCCATAGGAGTTTATAGATAGAGTTCGATTTTAACACCCCACGATTTTTTTTTTTTTTTTTTTTCAGTTTTGTATGCTCGAACTCTTTCCTGTTTCTATCAAGTCGTGTTGATACTGTTCCCCGAAGTAGAAACTAAAATGCTAAGATTCTACTGGTTTCTTCGTTATATCTTGGGAAATAGACGTTCAAACGAAATCTCAAATACTTAGGTGAGGGAGCGAATCTATTTTAAAGACACTGGCTTGCTAATTTCTTCTCTCAAATCAATTGATATTTGACTTTGTTATTGTTCATTTCAAATCTGTTCTCTTTTATGATTTATCTGTTTCTGTAATTTACTTATCATTTGTATTTTTTCCGAAATAATAAAATATTACCGTATTCTACAATATTTTATAACAATAGCAAATCTCACAAGGCATTCTTGACAATGGACAATGGTTGCCATTATCCAAAATAAGTTGTGCCAGCTCGACACGACTTAAAACTCTAGTTTTAAAATTGTAGAACTACCATTTGTGTGTACAGGAGATCATCACCGTGCAATGCAGATAGCTCAAACATCTAAACATATGATATCCGTTCATAAAAATATGTGGGAGAAAAAACTTTATGCTTATCTAAATTATGTACAATATTCATAAATTAATGTACGATATAAATACATCGTACTTAATAATTGAGGCCACACAATTGAAGATTTCCTTTAAAACAGTTTTTATGCAAGATATTTATCTTTTGAGTTAGCATGATGCTCCGTTGAAAAACATATTGTATTGTCGCTCTCTATGGAGTGTCATACACATTTTATAATTTATAAGATTATTATTTTTAGGCAAATATCTTTTAAGTTATGGTAATTCATTACACAAATTCAATTCAGATCCTTCAACTTTCAATAATGTCCATAACGGTCCCTATTTTAGAATTATCGCACTTTGGTCCTCAAAATTCTAATTTATTCAATTTGATCCTTCAACTTTCCAAATTATCTAAATTTATCTCTAGAATTTTGATTTCATCCATATTGGTCCCCAAACTTCCAAGTGTTAAAATTGGCACCATAACTTGTGAAATTTTCTAATTGAGGTTCAAAGTCTTCCAATCAAGTCCTCTCATTTTCCTTGAGTCATGCAATTCCATCTTTTGTTTCACAATTAAGCTCCAAAACATAAGTAAAAAGTTCACCTACATGCAGGAATGGATCCAGGATCGGATTACAGGCCGGGTTAGTACGTAAAAAAATAAAAAATTACACAAGAAAAAAAATTACGTAAAAAAAATTTTCAAATAAAAAAATTAATGGGCGGCATCTTTTGGACGTAATTTCGTGGCAACTAGGGTTTCATATAAATAGGTTTTATTTCTTCATTGTAAGGGGAGACTTTTGATTATTTTGAGAGAAAATACAATTTGAGAGTTTTATTCCTCCATATTTTGGTGGCTTAAAGTTCTAATTCTGAACTTATCAAAAGGACTCACAAATCCTTTTGTGGCGTTCCCACTTCAGGATTCTTATTCCAAGTAATCAATGAGTCGAATTTTCTTAAGCGTAATCTCGGTTCTTGATATGGGTCAAATAACGGGTTGAGTTGATCTTTGCGCGACGTGATTTTTAGCTTTCTTGAGGTTCGTTTCATCCTGTTCGTGGGTTCCCACGGTCAATTCTTGGTTGGGTTCACATCATTGTTGTAAAGCAAGCACGACGATAATATTTAAAGTAAATATCTGATAATTGATTATGCTATGTCATTGATGATTGAGTGATACTACACGTACACAATGCGGTGTCAATAACGATGTCCACCCCCTAACATGGAGAGGGACCCACTTCAAAAATATGCACTCATTTTTTGTTGGAGAGAAGCACCCGGTAATATATAATAAATAGGTAACAAGAAAATAGTAGTAAGTAGAGTACAAAACTATGTAACAAAAGTGCAATTGTTAATACAATACAACACGACAACGTTAGAATGGAAGAGTATTGATGAGTCTTCCGTTATAACACGTTAGTTAGTGGCTCACAGTTCATTGACTCTACATCGTACAAAACTTGCATGGTCCACAACGTGTATTCATGGTCCACAACGCTATTGTTTGTAGATTATTGTATGGCAAACGTGATAGTAATGTTTACAGTAGATATGCAATAATTGATATTACTCTAAATATGCACACGCTAGCAGCAAGCAAAATTTGTTACGAACATTAAAATGGTGGAAAAAATTGCAAGCAACCTGCAAATAGTCAAATATCTTTTATTTTGCCAATAAAATTTCTCTCATAGTATCTCATTAACTTTTATCGAGATTTGCCAAAACTTTTAAAGTTTTGTCAAACAACCTCTAAATTTGGACATTTAGTAAATTCGAATGACTAAAATGCCACTTCATTGAAATGTTCTTAGACAGTTTAACCATAATTGATGAGGAAGACTGCATTTTGATGAAAATTTCTTTATACTTCAAAATTCGATTAAAAATGTGTAAATGTGTTATTTATTTAGTTGAAAAGATATAAATATTTAACTGTTAAAAAAGAAAGCCAATTAGCTAAGCCAAACATGCTAAATATTTAGTTAGTTAAATTAATAGGAGGCAATATCTTACAAATAAACTAAAAATATGAAAGATTTCATTTATTTAGTCGATAAGAACCACAGAGCAATATGCAACAACATAGAAATACTCCAGGAAACAGCTTTAGCTTCACACCTGCCAGAGAAAAATTAAAGCCAAAATCATAAAAAAATAAAAACAAAAAACTTCATTATTTACAACAATGCAAATGGCTCAAGCAGCATGATTTATTTTTTGGGGAGAACACATTTCTTCTAAAATGTCATTGAAGTTTACATAAACCAGCATCCAGTCATAAATGAAAGCGAGTAACATAGGAAGCCAATGGATAAGTACTTCAATAGTATAGAATTTACCTCGAAATCAGGTGCTAGAGCTACCCATGTCGAAGTCCATGGTGTAATCATATTCAATGGTTGGAATCACGGACGCCACAAATTTCAAGAATAAGAAGAGGTACCTAAAGAATAAGAAGAGGTACATATTCAATGCTTAGTGTTAATATCATGAAGTAACTGCATCAAAATTGTGAGTAAATAGACAAAATAAAACGAGCATTGTTTCAATTTCGAAATTAAATGAAATTCTTATATTCTGGAATGTGTCCCACATGTATTCCATTTCTACAAGGATGATTATTATTAATACTATTGCTCATTATTCTTTGGCGATCAATAGATTTTGCCACCAATTTGAATTCACCAATGTTTACAGTAAATATCCAATAATTGATTACGCCATAGCATGCTACATGCACATAATGTGATGTCCAAAACGGTGTCAACTTCTCACATGGAGGGGGACCCATTTTGACACAGTATTATGTACAAGTAGCATATTCCTTGATGATTTATATAAAAAATGATGTTCACTATCATGAGAACATGAATCAACATTTAATAATCTGAATGTATTCGGTAATTGTCGCTCTCATAAGTAGGACCGTCAAAAACAAAGGCATCAATTTGAAAAACGTGTTCTTATTTTTTTTTTTATGTCTTCGTTGGTACAACAATTAATTTTTATTACTTACCAATCAGGGACTATATCATTTGACATCATTCAAGCAGACTCTTGAACCTTATATAAAGTGATACAAGGAGGGATTCTTCAATTCACTGCATTTTCCCTTAATCTTTCCCTCTTTCTGTAATTATATCTCTCATGAAAATGGAGTTCTCCATGAGGTTTCTTGCAGTGATGTCCCTCTTGCTGTTGGTTTCCATGTCCACTGGTTTGAACTTTATTGAAATCCCTCCTCAACTATTTTAGTTATCATGTGTCTGAAGCAAAATTTCCATGCATGTATATTTCAAGTTTAATGCATCTGGAATTTTGACTCTCATTATTCAGAAAAATAGACCATACAACAATAAACTCAACAATATTAAGAAGCAAAAAGAAATTATATCTATTGTCCTATCCAATCTAATAATAGAATTGTTAGTTTTGTTTGTGTTTAATCTTAAGTAATTTTCATGTACTAATTGAGCAGAGATGGGAGGTCCTCTAATGGCAGATGCCGCGTGTGACCGCGACCTTTGTGTTAAAGGGTGCAACCTTCTGGATTACGATCTAGGATGCTGTGCAGTGTTACAAGAGTGCAGTTACTGTTTTTGCTACGATGGAGACAAATGCCCACGTAAGACACACCTCTCAATTAACTTATTTAATTATATTTTTAAACAGAAAATAGTATTTAATTATTTTATTTTGATTTGTTGCAGTACAAACCACATTGGCAATAAAAATTGGTGAGAAGACTATGATGATTGCGGCAACACCCAAAAAGTCTTTCATCAAGGAGTTGGTTGCTTGATTCTGCATGGATATTTAAAATAATAATCTGTTTGGTGAATCTGTCTTTAAAAATAAATTGTAGATCTCCTCGTGGAGACTACATCGTGTAAGTCAAACAAGTTTGACATGTACTCTGTTTTATGTGTTAAAACTATGTTGAGTGAATGTTGTAAAATAATTAATATTGTCTTTCTTTGTCTCCTCATTACAATTTTGATGTTAGCATACTAGTCACCTTTGCTTAACGTGGAAGGGTGACAAAAGTGGAAGATTCAATCACTCAACTACTCACGTATTATTTGTTCTATCTTATTATTTCTCGACCCATGCTCCAATATATTAAATCATGTAAATCTTGTGAGGCATGCTTGGCAAGGGACCATCGTGTCAGCTAGAACTCTTAATAAGAGTCTTACTTTATGCGTAAAGAATGTTTTCACTAAAAATAATTTAAAATAATTAATAAGGTACCATGAATAAATTTGTATGTAGTTGGGTAGTATAGCATTTGCGGTACACATTCAATTTTTCCTAGTCCTAGTACTTTATCCTAACATCTTATGATAATTATAGGAAATAATTACTTAGAACTATAACAACTGCGTACCTTTTTAAATTTATATTTTTTGTATTCTGAAACATGCAAAAAAGATTCATTTTAAGTTGATGTACTATGTTTTATGTGCTAAATTATTTTGATTAAATGTATTGTAAAATAATTAATATTGTTCTTCTTTTTATTTTCTAATTATAATTTTAATGTAAACCAAATTAATTCCGATCAAGTTCTGTATCATCTACTGTTTCCGGGACAAGTATGATCACTTGTTTTGCAAAACATGATTGGAGATGCGGCGTTCAGTTTCTTCTAGTGGATAGAAAGCACTGGAGATAATGACACATAAGTCTTTGTTTGGTAGTTTTTTTTAATGAGTTTTGTAGAAATTTGATATATATATATATATATATATATCTTTTAGAATATATAGTTAAAAAAAAAAAGTAAGAAACAATTATGGATCCACACTCAAAATTAATTTATTAGGAGAATATGTGATTGAAAATGAGTTTGAGAATTTCAATGTACAACCACTTTAAACCGCATTTTCTTAATTTTTATGGAAAACGCATTTCAGTTAAATAAATTATGAAATCTCATTACAGTTATTATTTATTTGTTTTATGAAAAATTCATTTTTGTCAATCTATTCTTTACTTCATCGTATCTTAACACCATTTTTTTTTAAAAACTATCAACTCATTTTAAACAATATGTAAAAAAAAAAAAAAAAGATCTTCTAATTTCTCTTTTATTTTTAAAATGAACAATTCTTTTTATTTTCATTTTTCACAAAAAAAAATATTTGAAATTTACAAGCACATATGGTAATGATTTAAAAAAAAATTTGCTAGTTTATAATTAAGCAATAACACATATTCGTTATGAAGGTGGAGTAGGGAAGATAAAGTAAACGAAACTTTCGAAAGCATATGAGGTGGTATTGCCCTTCGTGGGTGGTTGAGGGGGCAGCACCTCTCGTGGGATGCCCCCGACAGGGATCGGCATGTAGACTGTAGGTTTAAAAAAGAAAAAGAACAAAAATTGAAGACCGTATTAAAAAAAAAAAAAAAAAAAAAAAAAACTAAACTCCGTAATGTGTGGAGCAAATGCTCCATACATTACGGTTTGCTCCGCAATGCTCGGCACACTACGGAGCAAATGCTCCGCATCTTTACTTTTTTTTTTTACGAGCGAACAATAATCTACGATAAAATCATTTTATCTTGATTGTTATACGATTTTACTTTAGCGACTGAAAAAAATACAAATGATATACATAGGAAAAAAGATATTTTACAAAATATCAATTGCAATGCTTCTCTAATACGAAAGTTAGAAAATATTTATAAAATTTCAATTACAATACCAAAGTAGTAAACAAAAATGGATACTGTAGCAAAACCAGATAATAAATAGTGGCGAACCAGTTTAAGTGTGAAATGGAGGGTGCACAAATGAACAGTGATTTGGCCCTCCTCTCTTTTATAGTAGTAGTGCAATTCCTATTCTAGTTTACCATTTTCTCGACAATAAAGGACGACAAAGATTGAAAGATTAATATCATTTAACTACTCACATTTTATTTGTTCTATCTATTCATCTTCTCTATCCAATCCTCAATTTGCTAATTCACGCTCCTTCGACTCTCATTTCTGTAACTAAATAGAGGACACGAGTGTTGGAAAAATTGGCTTAATGGCTTAATAGGCTACTTTTGGCATGATTTTAAGTGGGTCCCGTTCATTCATTTTGGAAGATCAAATTTAATTCATGTTTTCCTCCGTAAGAATATTGAAATCATACATTTACTTGCAAAAAATGATAATCGGAAGAAGGATGCAAATCATGGACCGAAATAGAGATCCACTAGTATAATAATTAGAGCAAAGTGCGTATCCAATATATTTGGCTATTCATTTTGAAGAGGTGTAATTTTGTTTTGTACAAAAGCTCTCTCCACGAGTGCGGAAAAGGGGATGCAGATCATAGACTGATATTGAACTTCAAACCTTGAACTTGTGCGAACGCGACCTGTGTATATGAATGTCAAATCGAATGAAGCAAAAATTGAGAGTGTCCCCATTTTGCTTTTATTTCCTATAAATTTCTATTTTTTTTCAAACTGACCCAAACTGAAATGTAATGGCAAAGTTATTTAACTAGGTTAATTGGAATGTTAATTAGAGTAACGCCCATAACTATTGGTCTTTCAAGTTACTCATTATGGAGCCATATGAGCTTATAGATAGAGCTCGATTTTCCTTTGTTAACACCCCATGATATTTTTTTTTTTCAGTTTTGTCTGCTCAAACTTTTTTCCAGTTTATATCAATTCGTGCTGGTACTGGTCCCCGAAGTAGAAACTAAAATGATAAGATTCTACTAGTTTCTTCGTTATATCTTGAGAAACAGACGTTCAAACGAAATCTCAAATACTTAGGTGATTGAGCAAATCTGTTTTAAGAAAGACACTTTATTTATAGAGGCCTTGGTTTGCTAATTTCTTCTCTCAAATCAATTGATATTTGACTTTGTTATTGTTCATTTCAAATCTGTTCTCTTTTACCGTTTATCTATTTCTGTAATTTACTTATCATTTGTATTCTTTCTGAAATAATAAAATATTACCGTATTCTGCAATATTTTATAATAGCAAATCTCACAACGCATGCTTGACAAGGGACAATGGTTGTCATCATCCAGAATAAGTTGTGCCAGCTCGACACGACCCGACTTACAACTCTAGTTATAAAATTGTAGAACTACCATTTGTGTGTACGGTACTCGTATCTTTTTTTCTCTAGTCCTAGTTTTTTATACATCCTCTGTTTTTAACAAAATTCTAAGCATCTTATGATGATTATAAATAATTACTTAAAACTATATAAAAAAAGGCAAAGGAATAAGAAAAATAAAAGAACATGGAAAAAGATCGAGATGCAAGAAGGGACAATGCAATGTGGATAGTTCAAAACTCTAAACATGTGATACTCATTCATATAAATATGTGGTAGCAAAACTTTATGCTTATCTCAATTATGTACGATATTCAAAAATTAGTGTATGACATGAATATGTCATATTTAAGGACAAAGGACCATAAAATTGAAAACTACATTTAAAACAATTTTGATAAGCTCGTGACTTTTGATCTTAGATCTAGAAAAAATAAATAAATAAAATACAATAATTTCAATGAGCGGATACTGATTGCACATTTCTCTCCTTTAAGAATACTTTTTCTACGTACTTATTTAACCAATATGTTATTGCATATTATTCGCAAAGTCCAAAAGAAGCCGACTTTAAACATAGTAAAATGTTATATATTTTTAAATCTGGAGCTGAAGGGTGGTTTTTCTCATTAATTTGCAATATATGCCACGATAACTTCATCTAATATTGATCAATGCATGTCATTCAAGTCTATTACTAGAATTAATTAATGTTATTTACATATACAGAACTCATCTTTTTCCTCCAGTGATTAGGATATCAGTGTTGCCACATCAATTATTCAACTCTTTTTTTTTTTTTTTTCTATGTTGAATTTTCTTCCCCTCCCCCGTCCCCCCCCCACCCCCCCCCCCCCCCCCCCCCAAAAAACACCCATAGAATGTTGGGTCATAGAATGTTGAAATTTAAAATTTTATAACTAGCACTCGGGTATCAGTACTCATATTCATTATACCTAGTCCTATTTATTTATCGTTTCCCTTTTTTCAATAAAAATAGCATTTGATGGACCAAATTGGTGACCCAGTTGGCTCTTAAACTTGATAACTATGCAGTTTGATGGGATGTGATGCCATGGTCTACTGGGCAATGATGAAGCTAGACTAGGCCCATTTGCTGGAATAATTTACCATTGCCTAATAACACAAGAAATTGGCCCAATACCCAACCCATTACACCGATACGTATGCTGCTATGGACCATTGATCTTCAGCTGGATCAACAGTGATGGTTTTGTGTATTAAAGGGGCTTGGACCGTCATTTTTTGGATTGATTCATTCTGCTATATTTATGTTCGAAGGTTCTTGGTCTCTGTGACTTTGTTTCTTTATTCCCTTTTTTGATTCTGTGTGTATATTTTAAAACTTTTGGTTTTATTCTTAGATCTTTGTGATTTGATTCTTGGCGAGTCTTCAATTGAGGGTTTTAAAGTGTTTGATCAGCTGTTTGATCTTGGTCCATTGTAGTAGCTAGTGTGGTTCGATTTTTCTTTAGGGTTTGAGTCCTTATGGTTATTTCCTTGTACAGAAGGGTACAATAATTTGATTCGTAGCCCAATGTGATAATCAATCCCTTGCTGTTGTTATATTTTGGGTGTTCTTCGTGATTGTAGTTTTTTCTGCTTTCATTATTATTTGACTCTACAAGTGGTATCAGAGCCCGCGTGAACACATAATGATACTTTGATCGAGTTCTTGTCACTGTAAATTAATTTTCAGGCAACAAACTTGAATCGACTGTGAAATCTGTGAAACCCTAGATTTTTTATTTATACTAATCTTGGTTTCTGTTTGTTATTTCTTGAGGAAAATTGATTATTTGGTGAATATTGACTGGTTCTTGGTGAACGGTATCTAATTCTTGGCTTCGAGCTGATTGTCCTGCAAAATCACTGGAATATTGGTTTTCTCTCTTTGAAAATGATTGATTGAAAATTCCTAACCCTTTTTTACTTCCTTAACCTAGGGTCGTGAACTTCACGGAATCCTGGTGAATTCTAACACGTAGAAATTTGTGGAACTCCCCATATTAATATGTTTATTATTACAGTAGCCTACTTTGTGATTTATTGTGATTACTAGTTAGTTTTAATATCCCTGTTGAATTTGTTTCTCATTGTGGCTATTAGTGTGCTTATAATCACTATTTGATTTTCACGTGTATTCACTGTGTTGTTAGTCTGTTGTCTGAATTCATATTTCATCCATTTTTTGTATATGGCTCTGAAATATCTGATCCTTACTTTTCTATTAAACAGTGACCTCAAATCTTTTTCTTGTGTTGACTAAAAACTTCAAATGAAAACTACTACGTTTGAACTTGGATTCTTTAATGAGGAAGGGGATTTCTTCACTTAGCAGCAAAAATAAAATGGGTCTTAGTTCAACAGAAAGTTGCTGAGGCTATAACTGGCAAATATCCTGCTACTATGATTGATGATCAAAAGCTTGAATCTGATGAACTTGCATATACCTCTATAATTATTCATTTGTTGATCAAGTGTTGAGAAAAAAAAAAGAAATCTTGATAATGTTAGGGCTTTGTGGGACAAATTAAAAGAACAATATATGTCTAAAAGTATACCTAATAAACTCTTCCTTTAAAAAGGTTCTTTAGTTTTAAGATTGGTTCATCTAAAGATTTAGATTTAGATGATAATCTTGATACTTCTAATAAATTAGTTCAAGATATTACTAATGATAGGGATAAAGTTTCTGAAAAATATAAAGTTGTTATCCTTCTAAATGCTATACTTGAAGTATATAAAGATGTAAAATCCGATATTCAGTATGGTATAGATAACTTAACTCCTGAGATAGTGATTAATTTTTTAAGAAGTAAGGAATTAGAACTTAAGGTTGATAGGACTGAGAAGGAATTTGATAGTTTATTTGTGAGAGAGAGACCTATGACTAGGCAAGTAAATTGTCAAAGTCACGAGGGAGATTATAATTCTAAGAAAAAAGGGAAAGAAAGGTTTAGATCAAAGTCTAGGAGTGGAAATATGAAGTGCTATGGTGTGGAAAGACATTATACTTTATTAAAAAAATGTTATAAGAAGAAGAATGAATAGAGAGATGAAAGTGGATGAGAGGAATGTAGTAGAACCCTATATGAGAGAACATTTGACGTGTATGTGGTGACAACCCATTTCTGATCAGAATAATAACAGTGATTAGAATAGTGAATGGATTATGAATTTAGGGTGTACCTTCCATATGACATCTAGAAGACCTTGGTTAGAGAACTTTAAGGATCTTGATGGTGGAGAGGTGGTTATGGGTAATAATGTAGCTTTTAGGATTAAAGGAATTTGTAATGTAACTTTGAAATTTGAAAGTGGATGTACCTTTACTTTAGACGAGTAAGATATGTTCTAGACTTGAATAGAAACTTTATTTCTATGGGTAATCTAGATGACATAGGCATGCAAGGCATGATTGGAAATGGTTATTTGAAAGTAATTAGGGGTTCCTTAGTTATTTTCAAAGATACAAAGAAGAATGGTATATATATCACTAGAGCCAGTATAGTTCAGAGTCACACTACTGAGTCCTCTAGTGTTGAGAATGATGCTACCCTAAAATGGCATAATAGGCTTGGACATGTGAGTGAAAAGGGCCTTCATATTGTGAATATGAAAGGGGCATTTGGTAAGAATGTAATTTCTAAAGTTCATTTCTATGAGTATTGTACCTTAGGAAAACAGCATAAGCTTCATTTTAATACTAGAATGCATAAGACTGCATCTATCCTTGAGTATATTCATTCTGACCTGTAGAGCCCATTATCTACTACCACCCAATGTGGTAATAGATATTTTTATCATTGATTGATGAGTTTTCAAAAAAAAGTTTGGATTTATCTTTTGAAACAAAATCAGATACTTTTGAAAAGATTAAAAATTGAAAAACTTTAATTGAAAATCAAATAGATAAAAAGATCAAAGTTTTAAGAATGGGCAATGGTCTGAAATTTTGTAATTATGAATTTAATCAACTTTGTAAAAATGATGGGATCCTCAGGCATAAGAATGTACCTTATACTCATCAGCGAAATGGAGTTGTTGAAAGAATGAATATGAATATTCTGGATAAGGTTGGATGCATGATGATTAGTTCAGGAGTTCCTAAAGTCCTTTGGGGTGATGCTGTTATGACAGCGGTATATATTGTGAATAGAACTCCTTCCAGTGCGTTAGATAGTAAGACATCTGAAGAGGTATTATCAAGGAAATTATCTGATTATACTATCTTGAGAACCATTGGGTGTGCTGTATATTCTCACCAAAGTTTAGGCAAATTAGAGACGAGAAGGGCTTCAAGATAATAACCAGTAGGAATGTGACGTTTAATGAAATTGATACACCATGTTTGAGTAAGAAAGTCTCTAGTGATGTTCCTGAGAGTGAAAATGATGATGAGACTAAGATCTAGGTGAAATTAGGATACTCTCCTAAACTTATTGAGGAGGAACAAGTTGAGAATGAAGTTGGTGAGGAGAGTGACGGTGTTACCGGTTCATGGGAACCTATTGAAGGTAGTGAACATGACTTAGTAAATGAATTAGATGATCCTTTGAGTCATTATCAACTTGCCCGGGATAGAACTAAGAGGGTGATAAGGGAACCTGTTATGATGAGTGATTATCAATCCTTTGCTGTTTTGTTATATCAAGATTTAGTTTTTAAGGAACCTAAATCTTATGAAGAGTCTTTAAGTTGTCAACAGTTAGATGAGTGGCTAGGAGCTGTGGAAGAAAAAATAAAGTCTTTAGTGAAAAATAATACTTGGAAATTAGTCCCTAAACCTGAGAATAAGTCTTTAGTAGACTGTAAATGGGTCTATAGTATTAAAGAGGGAAATTATTCTAAGCGGCCTCTTAGGTTTAAAGCTAGATTAATTGCAAAGGGGTTTACACAAAAACCTAATAATTATTAAAATGAAATCATCTCTCATATTGTTAAATACACTACTATAAGAGTCATGCTTACTTTGATTGTTCAATATGATTTAGAACTTGAACAAATAGATGTTAAAACCGCATTTTCGCATGGTGACTTAGATAAAGCAATGTTTATGGTACAACTACAATGTCTCATTGATACTAAAAGACCTAATCATGTTTGTCTTTTAAATAGGTCTTTGTATGGTTTGAAACAATCACCTAGACAATTGTATAAAAGATTTGACAAATGTGTGTCATCTATTGGTTTTATAAGAAGTGTTTTTGATATTTGTCTTTATTTTAAAAGAAATGATAGTAATGCTGTGATTGTTTATCTTCTCTTGTATACTGATGATATGTTATTGATTGGACATAAAATGAGTGATATAAATGACACTAAAAAAGGGTTGAGTGCTGAATTTGAAATGAAAGATTTAGGACATGCTAGGAGAATCCTAGGAATGGATATAAAAAGAAATAGGTCACAACCATATCTTTTTTTAACTCAATCTGATTATGTGAAAAATGTGTTATTCAAGTTTGCAATATATGATTCTAAGCCTATTACTTTACCTCTTACTTGTCATTTTAAGTTGAGTAAAGAAGAATGTCCTCATGATGAATCTGATATCAAATATATGCAAAAGGTACCTTATGCTATTTCAGATGGATCCATTATGTATACCATGGTATGTACTAGACTTGATGTTGCACATGCTATTAGAATTTTGAGTAGGTTTATGGAAAACCAGAGTCATGAATATTAGACTGCTTTAAAATGACTTTTAAGATACTTGAAAGGTTCTACAGATTTAAGTTTGCATTTTAAATTTTAAGAAGGGAATTGTGTTAAGGGATTATGTGGATTCTGATTATGCTAGTAATAATGATAATAGAACTGCATGTGTCTACTTTGTGTAATACTTGCATAAGTTAGAAGTCTTAATTGCAATCTATTGCGGTCTTGTCTACTACAGAAGCTGAATATGTAGCTGCTACTGAAGCTATTAAGGAGTCTTTATGGCTTAAAGGTTTGTTGTGTGAATTAAATAAATTGCACAATCCTGTATTTGTTTATTCCGATAGTCAAAGTGTCATTCATTTGTGCAAAAACCCAATTTTTCATAATAGGACTAAACACGTAGATGTTAGGAAGCATTTCTTTAGAGATATAGTTCAAAAGGAGTCCATATTACTTGAAAAAATCTCTACACAACTTAATCCTTTGATATGGGAACAAATGTACTTCCTCTAAACAATTTTAAGTCGTATTTACAAATTCTAAGAATTGATAATGGTTAAACTTTGTGTTTCTACAGGTTTTGGCTCTTCTTGGTGCTGGTATTGATGAATACTGATGTGTTTGGTTGTTTATAACATTGGCATTAGGTGGGAGATTTGATGGGTTGTGATGCCATGGTCCACTGGACAATGATGATTTTAGGCCCATTTGCTGGAATAATTCGCCATTGCCCAATAACACAAGAAATTGGCCAAATAGCCATCCCATTAAACCAACACGTGTGCTGCTCTGGATCATTGAATTTCAATTGGATCAAAGGTGATGGTTTTGTGTATCAAAGAGGCTTGGATCGTTATTTTTTGGATTGATTCATTCTGCTCTATTTCTGTTCGAAACTTTTAGGTCTTTGTGACTTTGTCTCTTCATTCCCTTTTGTGATTCTGTGTGTATAGTTCAAAACTTTTGGTTTTGTTCTTAGATCTTTGTGATTTGATTCTTGGTGAGTCTTCAATTGAGGGTTTTGAAGTGTTTGATCAGCTATTTGACCTTGGTCAATTGTAATAGCTATTGTAGTTCAATTTTTCTTTAGGGTCTGAGTCTTTGTGGCTATTTCCTTGTACAAAAGGGTACGATGATTTGATTTGTATCCCTATGTGATAATCAATCCCTTGATGTTGTTGGATTTTGGTGTTCTTCATGATTTTGGTTTTTTCTGCTTCCATTGTTATTTGCCTCTACACGGTTTTAGTTATGTATTTGAAATTCGTTGAGATGGTGAACAGTGACATATTACTAACCATTGATGATAGGTTAATTTGGTTGTTTCATTTAAATAGCAATCTTTCTCATTTGAGATATACCACTTAGAGTTTGTATCATTTCACTATCTATTTTTCATTTGCTTTGTCTTCTCTGTAATTTATTTGATTCTTTGCAAGATTGATGTAAATAGAGATTGTAAGGGTGTACATGTTGTTATTTGTGAACAGTAACCTCTTGTTATTTGGATGTTTAATGTGATGAGTAGGCATTCTCGCTAAATATCTGACCTTTTAAAACGAAAAACTTTGGTGTTCTTGTTCTTTATTTTGATGTTTTATTTTTCTAATGGTCATTTCAAGAGCAATAGTAGTATCAATGCACTTGATCCTAAGGAGAACTCCTTTGAACCTTGTGTATTGGCTTCTACGAGGCTTAAAACTCGAGATCTTCATCGATCTAGAAATTTGGTTTTTTTCTTCGGAGGCTTAAAATAGATACTAGTAATTTCTATTTTATTGATTATTCACGAATGATTGACAAACTCTTCACACTAATATTAAATTTCTAGGATCTGTCATTGTTTTTTTTTTTTTCTTTTTTGGGATCTTTTGACCTAAATCGTCACATCTTCTTTGGTTTGGGTTTCTTGCCAGAATCCTAGAATTTGAGGGGACTACAACTTGATTTTATCAAGATTATCATTGATCTTTATAATTTCAAAATAATAATGTCAATTAAATTGTTTGTTTAGACATTTCTATAACTGCTAAAGTTACACTTCCTGTATTGAACTGTCAATCTGTGAATATTCTGCTATTTCCTTGAAATTTATGTGATATAAATTTTTCTTGAGCAAAATAGTATTTTTAAAGCTATTAAAATCTTCTATGTGAATTCTTTTATGCTTATCTAAATTATGTACAATATTCATAAATTAATGTACGATATAAATACATCGTACTTAATAATTGAGGCCACACAATTGAAGATTTCCTTTAAAACAGTTTTTATGCAAGATATTTATCTTTTGAGTTAGCATGATGCTCCGTTGAAAAACATATTGTATTGTCGCTCTCTATGGAGTGTCATACACATTTTATAATTTATAAGATTATTATTTTTAGGCAAATATCTTTTAAGTTATGGTAATTCATTACACAAATTCAATTCAGATCCTTCAACTTTCAATAATGTCCATAACGGTCCCTATTTTAGAATTATCGCACTTTGGTCCTCAAAATTCTAATTTATTCAATTTGATCCTTCAATTTTCCAAATTATCTAAATTTATCTCTAGAATTTTGATTTCATCCATATTGGTCCCCAAACTTCCAAGTGTTAAAATTGGCACCATAACTTGTGAAATTTTCTAATTGAGGTTCAAAGTCTTCCAATCAAGTCCTCTCATTTTCCTTGAGTCATGCAATTCCATCTTTTGTTTCACAATTAAGCTCCAAAACATAAGTAAAAAGTTCACCTACATGCAGGAATGGATCCAGGATCGGATTACAGGCCGGGTTAGTACGTAAAAAAATAAAAAATTACACAAGAAAAAAAATTACGTAAAAAAAATTTTCAAATAAAAAAATTAATGGGCGGCATCTTTTGGACGTAATTTCGTGGCAACTAGGGTTTCATATAAATAGGTTTTATTTCTTCATTGTAAGGGGAGACTTTTGATTATTTTGAGAGAAAATACAATTTGAGAGTTTTATTCCTCCATATTTTGGTGGCTTAAAGTTCTAATTCTGAACTTATCAAAAGGACTCACAAATCCTTTTGTGGCGTTCCCACTTCAGGATTCTTATTCCAAGTAATCAATGAGTCGAATTTTCTTAAGCGTAATCTCGGTTCTTGATATGGGTCAAATAACGGGTTGAGTTGATCTTTGCGCGACGTGATTTTTAGCTTTCTTGAGGTTCGTTTCATCTTGTTCGTGGGTTTCCACGGTCAATTCTTGGTTGGGTTCACATCATTGTTGTAAAGCAAGCACGACGATAATATTTAAAGTAAATATCTGATAATTGATTATGCTATGTCATTGATGATTGAGTGATACTACACGTACACAATGCGGTGTCAATAACGATGTCCACCCCCTAACATGGAGAGGGACCCACTTCGAAAATATGCACTCATTTTTTGTTGGATAGAAGCACCCGGTAATATATAATAAATAGGTAACAAGAAAATAGTAGTAAGTAGAGTACAAAACTATGTAACAAAAGTGCAATTGTTAATACAATACAACACGACAACGTTAGAATGGAAGAGTATTGATGAGTCTTCCGTTATAACACGTTAGTTAGTGGCTCACAGTTCATTGACTCTACATCGTACAAAACTTGCATGGTCCACAATGTGTATTCATGGTCCACAACGCTATTGTTTGTAGATTATTGTATGGCAAACGTGATAGTAATGTTTACAGTAGATATGCAATAATTGATATTACTCTAAATATGCACACGCTAGCAGCAAGCAAAATTTGTTACGAACATTAAAATGGTGGAAAAAATTGCAAGCAACCTGCAAATAGTCAAATATCTTTTATTTTGCCAATAAAATTTCTCTCATAGTATCTCATTAACTTTTATCGAGATTTGCCAAAACTTTTAAAGTTTTGTCAAACAACCTCTAAATTTGGACATTTAGTAAATTCGAATGACTAAAATGCCACTTCATTGAAATGTTCTTAGACAGTTTAACCATAATTGATGAGGAAGACTGCATTTTGATGAAAATTTCTTTATACTTCAAAATTCGATTAAAAATGTGTAAATGTGTTATTTATTTAGTTGAAAAGATATAAATATTTAACTGTTAAAAAAGAAAGCCAATTAGCTAAGCCAAACATGCTAAATATTTAGTTAGTTAAATTAATAGGAGGCAATATCTTACAAATAAACTAAAAATATGAAAGATTTCATTGTTTGTACTATGTAGGTTGTTGTAAAGCAAACGTGACAGTAATGTTTACAGTAAATATCCAATAATTGATTATGCCATAGCATGCTACATGTACATAATGTGATGTCCAAAATGGTGTCAACTTCTCACATGGAGGTGGACCCATTTTGACACAGTATTATGTACAAGTAGCATATTCCTTGATGATTTATATAAAAAATGATGTTCACTATCATGAGAACATGAATCAACATTTAATAATCTGAATGTATTTGGTAATTGTCGCTCTCATAAGTAGGACCGTAAAAAACAAAGGCATCAATTTGAAAAACGTGTTCTTATTTTTTTTTTTATGTCTTCGTTGGTACAACAATTAATTTTTATTACTTACCAATCAGGGACTATATCAGGGGCGGAGTCAGGAATTCATCATACGGGGGGCTAAAATTTTTAAAACGTAATGTACGAATAAAATTTATATATAATAAGGAAAATTGTAATACAATATTACCTATTACAGTTGTACCCGACGATGTTTTA